>QVRM01000812.1:442500-602500 GCA_003439945.1 Dermanyssus gallinae
TGGGGGATTGCATGCTATCGAGAAGATTTTGACCCACAATGTTGCACCTATAACCGTCAAGCGTATGCTGTGTAGGGCGCTCCTCCCAGGGACCAGGGCCTATGACGTTTCTTGCAGCTAGCTCGGCCTTGTCTTTCGTCACTTGTATTACATGACGAATATTAGGCTCGACGAGGGTCCCAGCGAGTTGTGCAAATTCTAGTAGCGAAGCCGCATAACATACGGGCGCAAGCTCCGTCACGGACCTGATGCCAAGCCCCCCTTCCCTAAGGGGAAGAGTTGCCCTTTGCCAGGTATGGTCAGTCAGAGTAACGTTAAGAACTTCACCTAGAATTTCCCTTGCGGTGTCGTCAAAGTCCTGCAGGCCGGCCAGCTCGTTGCTCGCAGGGGAAGTCCGCAGGATGTAATTCAACCTTGGTGAGCCTAAGCTATATCTCCAGAGGCAAAGAGCTGCCTGCGGGTGCATTGCGATGAGGCGGGGTTTAATCCGCAAAAGCGCGTTGCGCTTAACTGTAATCGTCTCAAGAATTCTTCGAGCTCCAATCGGGGCACCTAGAATTTCCAGGTCCGCCTGATCAACTCTCTTCGATCCGGGCAAGATGTTTTCGATGGTTCTGAACATTTCGCCCTGCTCGTGGGAATCCCCGCCTACGGCGATGATTTCGCATTTAGAAGGATTTAGTTCCAGTCCTCCTTCGTCTGCGGACCTTAACACCTTGAGAATGTCACCGACAACTGAGTTTACTGGGCCTCCCAAGGTGGCGTCGTCCAGATACCAAACGTTTAATGGACTTTCCATACGGGCCACTATCTCAGAGATTCCAATACTGAACAGAGCGGGGCCGAGCGGATCGCCCTGTTGTACACCGTTGGATGAAAGGAGAGGTTCCTTATCGGAGAGGTTCCTTATTATTATTATTATTATTATTATTATTATTATTATTATTATTATTATTATTATTATTATTATTATTATTATTATTATTATTATTATTATTATTATTATTATTATTATTATTATTATTATTATTATTATTATTATTATTATTATTATTATTATTATAAAATTATAAACATATACACCAGACTTCTTCTGTACTGCATAACGTGATGAAACCAGTGGACTGTTAACACCGTAGATAAATGTCTGCTCTTATATCTGACTGCCGTGCCAGACCGTGTTTGTCATCGCTATCGTAGTATATATTCCTAACTAGATTTAGGAATTTTTCCGTCCACGTCATATTATTGGCTTCAAACTCTCTTGTCCTAGATAAACCACATCGAAGTTGTAGTTCTTGTGTCATTAAGATCCCCTCAAAAATATGAACTATTCTATTCCTACAAGACTAGATTTTTCTCTATAAAAACCCGTTTTATAGAGAAAAATCTAGTCTTATCTAGTAACTGTAGCTCTGTCTCTTCCAATTTTTGCCATATAGGTGATATACCAGATAACAACTATTGGTTCTATTTTTATCTTGAAAAAAAACGGACGCTGTATATGTTGATAATATTTGCGAATTCTTAATTGTTGCTGCCGCTTGAATCGCTTTTCCCACTCTGCGTTCTACATGCCTCCGAAAACTGCTACCATTCGACGTTATAGTGACTCCCAGATACGTGATTTTTTTTAATGCACTACATTGCCTCCGGCTCGATGGACGTCGCCTTTTGCTAATCGACCCCCTTGTCGAAACTTAACTGTTACTGTCTTTTGCCAGTTTATGCTAAGCCCCATCTCGTCCATATAATCAATTATTCTTTTCAATCCCTGTTTCACTCTAAATAAACTCCTACCATCGATCGCATTGTCATCTGCACAGAATAAAGCAGTTGTCCACTCTCGAGACCACCCCTACCTCACCCGGTTAAATACCCCTCCCAATAGTACCGAAAAAACAACGGGCCAAGTCCGTCGCCTTAAGCCACGCCTGTAGTTTGCTTTACTCTTCCCGCAATCCCTATACCGTTGTCGATGCATACTCTGCTCTCAAGTTAAGTAGCGTTTATATCCACCAATATATTACTTTAACAAATATAAAGACAGTTTGCGGCGCTACGAGGCATATCAGGCCAAGCGCCTCCGTGTCCCACCAGTAATAGAACGACGCTTGGAATCACACAGTGGAACATCGAAGGCGTAGGTTCGGTAAAGGATTTTATATCTTACGGAAGTTTTCACGGTCCGGATGTAATCGTTTTAACCGTAATATTTGCTACAAAACAATTTGATGTATAGGGATTATATGACTATCACTGCCCAGTCACTGCTCACAAAGTCGGAAGGCCAACGGGTGGCGTTTTTTTATTGTTGGACCGGCATTTTAAAAATGTTAGGCTGGTTTTGGCAGATGATGATACTGTGGTCGTGTGTAATGTGGCAATATACAGTAATAACAGGAGAAGCAGTACCGCAGACCTTATAGACCTTATAGAGAAACTTGGTTTTGCGTTTTCAAGAGCTCCCAGCGATCAACCACTCATACGTGCTGTAGACCCTAATTGCCGTCGTGATGTATTTGTGTGATTCATTCTACAAGAACGGTTGCGCTACAGTCTCTGGATATGTAATGATCCACGAGCTCCCGCATTCTTTGTAGACTCGCGTCGGTCGACACCGAACAACTTGCAAGCTGGGCACCTACCAAGCGTCTGCAAATGAATGCAGAAATCCCTGCCTCAGTGGCAAAAAACAGCGAAGATTTTTAAGGCTACAAACGACCAAATCTATGGGAAACAATCGTCGCACTATGCGCACTCCTTAGGCCTTCCAGGAGGAGGCTGCCCCTTCTCGATTATTCAATGTAATTGTTTAGACAATTACCGTATGGTAGGAAGTGGGTCGACGACAGGTTTTCAATGGGTTGGATGCTCACGCTTGCAGATAGGATTTCCTGCATTAGGTCAATGTCTGCAAACCGCATTTTCCGGTTGCTCCTCTATAAAATTAGAATAGTGGTAAATTGTTCAAGTTTGTGTCTAAACAAAAAGTAGTAGTAAATAGTAGGTTGAAAGGAGACACTGCTAAGCTTGTGAGAGGTGATCGCTGTGGTGCGCTGAAAATTCGCGGCAAGAGTTGTTGTAGTGATGATTGATTCTACGCTGCCCGCAGATCTAGTTCACGCTGCTATAAACATTTGCGGCTTTAAATGTATGAATCCATAGCTGACAATCCAGTTGATATTTTTTGTCATTGACGTAATTTTTATGATGTGTGGAGTATCTATAGTATAGCGTAATCTACATAATGTGTGTTGATCTAGAATCATTTTTGGTTGTTAGTTTTAATTCTAGGCTATTGTCCGTCCCAAACGGGTTGAATGTGTGTGATTCTATACACCTTACATACACGTTGCAAAAAAAAAATCTATACGTATACATACAGGGTGTCTCTATAAAATGTTTTGGCAGTATTTTGTTTGTAACAACGATATTTAGCAGAACGCTAACATTTAAGCGGTTTGTAGTCGTTTGTGTGATCCCATCTTGCCGTCCTCGTCCGCTGCGGTTGTAGTTTTAGTAATGAAGCCAAGCATTGTGCAGTTAAGCATGCTAAGTAAGTGACCCAATGCCACATGTAATATTACAACAAGATACTAAGGAGCATTTTTTCGGCAACTTCACTTCTTTATTGACTCAGTACGTGAGAGCTTGTGTTTGAACAACCCACATTTATAGTTAAGCCTTCCTGCCGTGGCGCCGCGAACCACATTTCCCTGTTGGTCCCCTAAAAAAAAGGCTGCTCACGCACTGTGCCCGTTTAAACAAAAAGACATAGTAACCTAAAGGTCTTGCCGATGCAATACAGTTCTAGTGAAGCTTACATTATTATACCTCTGAGCCGCGAATTTCTATAGTCGCTGCTAGCTTGCACTTAATTATTACTTCTACTTTCAATCCATTAGGTTCAGTGCATCAGAAATCTTGTTAGTAGATCGATAGAGTAATTACTGTTTGCTCTGCGTATGTTTATGTTGCAGCGGTGGTTGTCGTTTTAATACCTGTAGACGTTGGTCTACTAATTTGGACAATGAAAGCTATATCTCGGGAATGTCCTGGGCCTCTGCTGAAGGATTCTACAGTAGCGACGATATTTCTCAGCCCTATATATCGATTTTGGACTCTCTACGCATTTAATTTAACTAATTATGATGATCTACTAAAGGGAGAACCAGCCGTTGTACGCGAACTTGGACCGTATGTTTTCAGGTCAGTTTTAGAGAGGTACACCATATAATGCAACAAACCTAGAAGACATGCGACTTCTTCATAAGGTTCTTCTCTAGAAGTGGTCAAACGGCACTGGAACGCACCGGACCCGCTGCTCTGCTACGACCAACAAGGGGACCAACAACGGAGAACGAAAAAAAAACAAAGAAGATCCTCCAGATACTTGCACAAAAAATAACCTGAGGCTTACAGTTACAACGGGATAACGTGGAAGAGAAGGCAACCCTGACTAAAGTAACGAAAAAAAGAGGTCAGCAGAACTAACCTTATCAAAAAGGATGGGGCGGATACCTCTTCAGCAGAAGCTCTGCGAAAAAAGCTTTGCAAACCTTACGGCTACACTGGTGCCGTCACCCGAAAGAAGTTGGTCACAATTCATCTACTGGAGGGTACATTCAAATCGGAGATAGTCAAGTCGCTCGACTTACTTCCGGGGGGTAAAGGGCGCTCACGAACTAGACAAGCCGGACAAGATGGCCTCGAGGCGATGGTATGCTTTCTTGAGGGTTAATGACCCGGTAGCTGCAAAGAACCTTACCGAGATAGGCCGGATCTCTATCGGATGGACGACGCATCTAGTAGCTGAATTGATTAATATGCCGTGTTGCTTGAAGTGCCAAAAGATGGGGCACAGAATTACTGACTGCAGAAACGCAGCCGTCCAAGAAAAAAAGATGCTATAAATGTACAGGCAGAGCATGCAGCTGACTCGTCAGCTTGCCCTAAGTACAGGGAGAGTATCAGTGCCGCCCTTAATTGGGGTACAACGGACCGCAAGGTACTAAATAAAAGTATTAGCCTGCCACCTGACGGCAACCCCGAGGAAGGGGCCAAGACTACTCAGCATGATCCTCCGGTCGTAACCACCTCCGAAGAGAAATATTAGAAAGAATTCAAACAAGCATTATCCAGATCATAAAAGAAGATCCTGGGGAAGAGAGACCCGGCGTCCTCTCCTTTGGGACAACCAGCTTCGAAGGCTACCACCCGCACTGATGCTTGGTGTGATTCAAGTCAATTGTAACCGCAGCAGGACAGTCCATGCCCTTCTGAAGAACGTTGCGTCCAGTCGGAGGACAAAGCTAGTCCTGCTTAGCGAACCTAATATTGCAACCGTTATCAACGAGGGCTGGGTATACGATGACAAAATTTACACCTGCATTTTGAATAGATCAAACAGATCTGCAGGGTGTAGTAAGGGCACGGGTTTTACTTGGATAGAATATAGCGATATCGGGCGGTTCTACTCTTGCTATAGTAGCCCTAACGGCAGTCTGCAAGAATTGTCGCAGCTATTAGACGGCATCTATGAGTCGACACGGGACGCTGGGACTCTGCCAACATACATCACGGGGGACTTTCACGGCGCGTCGATAACATAGGAGCTTTTAAAGGAGCTTTTATCGGAGAAAACAAGTTATCGAAGGGTTAGCTACACACAATCTGGGCACGGTAAACGACGACGATACGCCAATCTTCTATAAGCACACGAGTACATCCTACCTGGACGGTATACAAGACTGGTCTCGTGGACAAAAGCAAGGACTGGAAAGTACTGGAAGAAGTAGAAAACATAAGCGGCCAGTACTTCATTGGTCGAAGCACTACACCGAAGAACAGGACGCCCACTACAATCAATCGTCAGATCACTAAAGTTGAACTTTATGAGCAACAAAAAGTCGGCCGCCAACATTAGGCAAACACTAAAAAAAAAAGGGCCACCTAGAACCCTAGAAAAGCTACAAGCACTATGTTATGCATGATTTAAGCCTGAGTAGACGCTTCGTAGAAGGCCTGCCTTGTCTAGGCCTCAACACTGGTGGAACACGGCTATTGGCGATGCGTGGGCCGAATGCTCCAAAGCGCGACGCCATCTAAAAAGAACCACAGCTAGAGCTGAAGGTGATCACGAGGCACTTTTGGAGTACAGAAGATGTAGGGCACACCTCAAAAGAGAAATTAGCAAAAGTAGGGCGAACTGCTGGAGAAATATTGTTGACGAAGTCGAGAAAGACCCCGGGAGAAAACCATACAAAATAGTTTGGGGAAAGCTAAAGAGCGGTAGCATGACCGAGATGTCGACAAAGGACAGGAGTTAATACGACAACTGTTTCCGTCTCTCCCGGAATTTGATAGAACTGCCATCGAGGCACTCGAGGTACCTTCAGAAGACATACCAGAAGTCACAGTCCCCGAAATTCTTGCAGCGGCGAAGCAAATCAATGTAGGCCCCTGGCCCGGACGGCATTCCAGCAGCAGCCATCAAACTGCTACTTACTCTCACAGTTGCCAACGTTGTTAACCTCATTATCAGCAAGGGCAAATTTCTGGTGGCATGGAAAAGGCTGAGGTCGTTTTAATACCAAAGGGGGCGGCTCCTACAGACCTATCTGCCTCATCAACACCCTGGCGAAAGAAGTGGAGGCCGTGATTGAAAAAAGGCTAAGGGACTTTGTCGAAGAAAACTGTCCTCTCTCGGAGGCCAAATACGGTTCAGACAACGCAGGTTCGTTCGTACGGCTATACACAAAGTAGTATCGAAAGCGGAAGCGATTTGCTCGACCACGGTAAAGACCAAAGACCTGTTCTTGACTGTCCTGCTGGACGTCAAGAAAGCATTTAACAGTCTTCCGTGGAAAAGCATTATTGACGCGCTCAGACGAAATAAGATCCTACCTTATCTAATCCCCCTCAGATTACCTGGATTGCCGCGCAGTGTGGTGCGATGGCAAGGAGTACCCCATGACTGCGGGGTTTCCACAGAGACCCATACTTTGGTCGCTGCTCTGGAACCTGGCATACGATGGAGCGCTCGTGCTCAAAACCCTCGCTGCTGAAACCGAACTCATTGCGTACGCGGAGGACCTCGCAAATACAGTGAAGGCCAGGGCCGCGGCCGAGCTAGAACTTCGGGCAAATAAAGCATTTACCGAGATTTCTTTCTGAATAGAGATAAGGTTAGTCTCAAAAGAGAACGGCTTCGGCGACTTTCCGAGCAGCAGAAAGACGACACTGCTTACAGAAGACCGGGTTCACAGGTTAATAGGCAAAGCGTGTCTGATGAGGTGGGGAACCCGGGAGGGACCACGGCCGCTTGGTCCGATTGGCACCCGCCACAGCTCCTGTCAGTCCGTAGCACGTAAGATTCCTCATTATTCATCTAAATTGCAGATCTGGCTGAACTTTCTATAAACGTAAACATGCATAAGATCGAGCCCTGTTCATGTAAGTTTTTTCGTTATCCTTTTTTTGTGAACCTTTTACCAACGAAAGCCCAACAAAATCAATCTTAAGCAGCCTTTACTGAAGAAAGCCCAGCAAAATTCTTAGCACCTTCCCGTTTCTAAATAATAAAAATAGTCGCGCTATTTAATATATATTCGTGCTTGGCGTGTAATTTATGAGTGATGTCAGCGTATAATTTGTGAGTGACGCCGTAAGGGTTATAACCTTAATATCTAAAATAGACATACGAAATAAAAAGGGTCCGAGGCAATTACGTTAATACAGAATATTTAACCTTGGTAAGACGGAGGCACTAAAGTTCCGTAGGGAGGGCAGGGTTGCGCGTGATGTCTCTCTTCATATCGGTAGCTTTTTTCTCGCCTACGTCAATAAGTTCCCTTATCTGGGACTCATTATGCCGTCGAATAGGGTAGGGTTCTCGGTGCACGTTATGGAGAGATGCAGGAAAGCCCTTATAGCGGCACCTTCCATCAAGAGCCCGTACCGCCTGTCCCTCGCGACAGCCATTCGCCTCTTTGACCTGAAGATCGCCCCCGTGGCTTCATATGGAGTAGAGTTAATATGGGCGCACCTGACTCCCAGAAACCTCGACCAGCTGAATCAGATAAAATCAGCTTTCCAAAAACGGACTCTGGGACTCCATTCATAAACGCGTAACCGCCTCGCTTTCTTATTAGCAGACTGTTCACTTTTTATAGAAGACCTAAGGCGCCGTTATAACCTCCCGCAAACCACAGCCTTTAGCGACTGCATTGGAAAATGGGAGGCAAAGTTTTCCGAACTCGATTCCCCCCCGAACCCCGATTTCTTCAATACCGGAGCGATGAGTAACACGGAGTAGAAGGGGCCAGAGCGTAGCAACAGGCATGTGATAACACGATTTGCAGTACACGGCTTCCATCACAATTTATGTCAACGCGCTGAATTCCATAAACCATGTGAGACTTGTACATGCCGCGGCTGCAATGAACTCTGCCGAAAATACCATGCCGCAAAATGCAATCTTGTGCAATCTTTAAATGAATTAGCCCGTCATTGTGGGGCCTTGTAGCTTATATATATATATATATATATATATATATATATATATATGTTTATATGTTTGTGTTCTCGCCAGGACTGCGTCGCCTAAGAAAGCATGCCAACAAAATGTACATTAGGCACAAAAAGATTAATTCCCCAGAAAGTAAACATGCTTATCTGGTGAGCCAGAAAAGGTACAAAACCGCTGTTCGTATTGCTCGTTCAGCGTTCTATAAGGAGTAGTTTGATACCTTACGTGGTGATTCCCGCCGTCTCTGGCAGTTCATTAACAGGTCCTGTGGTAAACATAAAGGCTCGGCCGAGTTGCCTACTGCTCTTGTCACCTCTTCAGGAGAAACTTCCACAGATCCTGTTTTAATAGCCGACGAATTTAACCGCTACTTCGTGTCGGTGGGTTTGGAGACGGTCTCTTCATTGCGTCTTGAGGACGATATTAGACCGCGATTAAGGAACCTTTGGTCCTGTTATGACGTTACCTTCAGTTTTCTCGCTGTAACAGTAAGTGAGGTGACCTCGATATTACTTAAGCAGAAACGGAGCTGGAGCTGCGGTGCAACGGGACTTCCTGCTCAACTTCTAAAACTTGGTACTCCATACATTGCTGGTCCTCTTACGCACATAGCGAACCTTTCACTCGCATCTGGAGTGTTTCCAACCACCCTTAAGACTTCTTTTGTTACACCTATTTTCAAAAAGAAAGGCGACGTTGCGGAGCTTAAAAACTACCGACCTATCAGCTTGGTTGACTGCATTTCAAAGCTATTCGAGAAGCTTGCTCTCTTGCAGCTGGAACACTTCCTCGAATCCTGCAGCTTCCTTTCGCCTAATCAATTTGGATTTCGTCACGGTCGGTCCACGGGCCTGGCACTCGCGCATCTCTGGCAGTTTGTAACCGACTCCGTTGAATCGACAAAAGCCTGTCTAGGCGTTTTTCTCGATGTCACTGCGGCATTCAATTGCGTTCGCCATTCTTTCATTCTTCAAATCTTGCAAAACCTTGGGTGTTCTGCAGGTACAGTAGAGTGGTTTAATTCATTTCTATCCTCTAGATTGCAGTCCGTTCGTATAGGGCAAGTGGTTTCCTCGTGGAGATCTGTTAATATTGGAACTCCACAAGGATCGGTGCTAGCACCGTTTCTTTTTTTGATTCTCATTAATTTCATTCTGCTTAATATTGAAAAAGAGAGCATTGGTAAACCGCTAGCTTTTGCCGATGATACTTCACTTTTATTTAGGGTTGACTTTCCAGCCCTCGATATACCGCGCTCACTATCTCAAGTGAAGGAGGTAATCAAAATCTTTAATTATTTCGGCCTCGTTTTTAATGCTAGCAAGACTAGTCTCACTCTGTTTCGCTCTCCTCAACTAAAGTTGCGGGCGGATTTTGATCGGCTTTCTTCAGAATTCGGTCTGAAGTTTTCGTCAACTACTAAATGTGTAGGCCTCATTTTACACGATGGTTTAAGTTGGCGCGCTCATATTGATCATATAACACCCAAATGTTATGCAGTTATATCGGCCTTGCGACGTTTGCGTCGTGTGGGAGTTCCGTTGGATGGACTGATATTGATCTACAAAACGCTGTTTGTGCCGGTACTCACTTACGGCATTCTCTTGTGGGGAAGTGGTTATGATCACGTTCTGCATCGGGCTCAGGTCATGCAGAACGATGCACTGAGGGCTATATTTGGGATGAGACGTAGCCAATCTGTTAGATATATATATTGTGATTATAAGATCCTATCCATCGATTCGCTGTATCGTCTTCAAGTAGGTACTTTCGGCTTCAAGATCAGTCGTAGTTTAGTACCTGTTGAGGTTGCCTTCCCTCTAGTCCCTCAGCGGCGGAAAACCTCGCGACGGGCCACCACTTTTGTGATACCTCGGGTACAGAAAAGATCTAGAACCCAATCTCTTGTATATAGACTGCCCGTCGTGTGGGAGAGTATCCCGCATGAAATCCGTCACTCGAAGTCACTGACCTGCTTTACCCGAGACGTCAAAATATGGCTTTTAAATAGGAACACATGACGGAGAAAGGGGATCTACTGAGGGCGATGATCTAATTTCTTAGTTTTCGCCTGTCATTTCGAGTTATAATGTTTATGAAGTTATAGCTCAGTGTGCTCCTTTGCCTTGTATGTCAGTATCGCCAATAATATGGTATAGGTATTATCTGCTGCTTTATCTTCTTCTTTTTTTCCTTTTATTCCCAACCCCTTGTACCACTTTTCATAACGAGAACTTAAGCATGTGAATCTATGCAGTTCCGTAAATAAACCACGTCTGGATTGGATTGGATATATACATAATAAAAAATATATATACGTATGTGTATATCCATACATCTGCAGATCACCCGGTGATAGTCTTGACTCATTGTGTTTATAGTTGTTAAAGTAATATATTTGTAATTGTGGTTATAATCGCTACTCAACCTGAGTGAATAAATATGAAATGATAATAAAGAATGACCTGTTTGTAAGATAATTCGTGGTCCATTGGAGTTATTGTTGATCAATATATTTTAGTAAAACCGAGCGGTTCTGAGTCATAAGTTCTGGGACATTCGAACATTCATGATTTAGCCACTGAGTATCTTCTCGAAAATCTAGAAGCCATAAAGCGCATTGACTTAATAATAGAGACTTTCATTAATTTGAACGTCTAATTATCTATACACCTACTGTGTAATGGGTAAGAAAATCTTTGGGTAAGAAAACCTTCAAGTAAAGGTTAGTTCTAAAAAGAGTCGGCCATATCCTGCATTATCTGGTGTAGTTCAAAGGGGCTGTTTGAGGGGAAAATGCTTTTACGTACATTTGTAATGTGGGACTCGATTTTGGTGGAGAGTGTGTGACCCAATCCATTGCCAAATGAGTAATACTCACTAAAAACCACCTCCCCCACTCCCTCCTAGTTCGGAATTATGTAACAGTACCTCGAGACTGGAGGGGGGAGCCTCATGCTTCAACCTTTTCCTAGATCTACGGTGACTGAGCGGACTGAGCGTGAGACTCCATACACCACTGCCAGAATAGATTGACTCGACCGGAAGCGTCACTTATGGGCATTCTCTAGACTCGTCTACTGCCTCATGATGGAGTCCAAGAAGGAGATCCCTCCGCCCAGTCGGTGGAGATTGTTATCATTCTGGCGACAATCTTCGCTGTCGATTTCCCAGCCATCGTGAATGAGGAGACCCGTCGCATCGGTCCGAGTAACGCGCAGGTTGAAACTGTATGGTTGACTGTGTCGGGATCTCCCCATGTATAAACACGCACGTATCCACTGCCGTCCTGCCAATTTGTCCCATATATGTCTGAAACTGTCCTTGGCCAGTCAAGGCCTGTGTTGCGTAATACGTGAGCGGCCCTTGTCAGGCCCTTTATACCAATCCTTTGAATTTGGGATGATTAATTGCGTACATTTTCCGCTGTGATCGCCAGAAGAAGGGTTGGCCCGTTCGGAAGCCCATGCGCGAAATGTGAATTCAAGACAAACTCTCATTGTCATGCCTCTTTGTGAGGCCCGAAGGAGACAGGAAAAGCGTATAGCGCAATAGATTCCGCGACAAGGGCTAGCAGCTTGCGTCGGTCTTTGCTAGTTCCTCCCTCTTGAGGAAATATCTTGGCTAGGTTTTGCGTAACCCTTGATACTCTCTGAGAAATGTATTTCACAAGTGCGTTTCCCGAAAGCCTAGAGTCAAAAATGACACCTAGGCCTAATTTTTTATTGAAACGGGGTGACCCGCAACATCAATTCTGATGCCACAGGTACGTTTGCGCCCGGTAAAATACAAAGCCTCCGTTCTGTGCGGGGCCAGACGCAAGTAATTTCTTCTATCCGTAAGTTGATCTTATCGAGAGCGGTGTTTGCTTGCGTCTTAAGTGACGACTCCCTGCGGGCTGTTACCAGCACCACCGGATCGTCTGTAGGCGATGGTTTCGACGCCTTCTGGGAGATCTCGGAGCCGCAGGACTCCGTCGTGGGCCAGGTTCCATAGATGCGGGCCCGAAACGGAGCCCTGCGGGATTCCTGCCGGGTACTGCCCTCTCTATATATAAGCATTCGACCATTCAGATAGGAAGAAACAATGCGGCGGGGGTGTTTCAGTTTGCGATATTAAAGACATATTGGACAACATCCAGTGTTGAGCAGCCTCGGAACTCGAATTGAGTCCGCGAAAGCGCTTGCTTATGCGTGATCTCCTGATTCAACCTTTCGACTCGGACATGAGTTTCCCGATGGTACTAAACAGACAGATGGGCCTGAACGAGGAAGTCACATGGGCGGCAGTGGGTTTTGGCACTAAGGCCAAGTATGCAGTGTTTTACAGTTATATGCGTTTCGACCGGGGATGGAGGTGGGCGACACCGCACTTTACCCATTACTAACTTGTAGGGTAAGCGCCCTACATGCACTAGGCCCCCCTGTACATTACGCCCGATCTTGGTTAGCTTTCATATTACCAAGCTTGTGGGGGTGTCATTGCTTTAATCTAACGATTCTTCATACGTGCATTCGCCTTTGCAAAATATCTTGTCGTTGGCAAACTCAAATATATACCCGTATCTCGTTCTTCTGTCTAGGAACCCCGTCTAACTCAACATACATGTTAGTGGAAAGCGTCCATGACCCGTTTCTGAGGCGCCTGCGGTTCAGGCTCCTTCGAAGCGTGCCAGCTGATGCTTTTTATAGTATATACTTGCTTTTCGAGCAAGGCAAGATATCTGCTGTATGTCAACTAACAAATCGTGGATCGCAAAAACACTGTTTTGATGAACGCTCCAATAACCTAAGGTGCCGGTGGGCCCCTGGAATCTTGCTTCCCAAAGCGACTCGCAGCGCAGAACAGTGTGTACCAATAAAACTTTGACCGGAATGCTTTTTCTATTTGAGCAAACCGTCTGCCGCTCCAGAGTACCACAGCACATAGGTGTCACCGTCACAGCACATAGGTGATGAAAACTGTGTGCTGCAAAGATATATTATTATGTTATGTCCCGTAGGGGCATATACTGACACGTAACTGGTGTTTGCACATCCGGTATGGCGTGAATTCTTCGCTCGAGACAGTATTAATGAATGCACTTGGTGCAATGCCGCAAAATGCGGTGACTATATTATTATTATTATTAAAGAACGCCGCGGTCAACAAGGAGCTCTACATTGCTGCACCGCGTAACCTCGGCTATTCGACTGAAAAGACCCGATCGAGACAACCTAACACTTATACTCAAGCGGTTTCTGCTTTAACACTATGCTACTTTAGAATCTATTTGGTTAGGAGTTTGTACTTCATAAAGGATGATGAGATGATAAGCGATAACGCAATCTTAAAGTGATTCATATTACTACAATAAAGATGATTGTTCGTTTGTTTTGGGTACATTCAGGGTTAAGAAAGAAAAGAGGAATGTGAAATTCAGGCATGGTTCCCTTCAGTTTAATCGCCTCGAAACTTTTTTCTTCGAACCAAGTTTGTCAAACGGCAGCCTAAACGACAAATTAATGACTTTAAACTTCGCCATTATGCTTTATTTCGCCCCTGATGGGTCAACGCTTGGGAATTTTAACAAAAAGAGCAAGAAGACAATCTTCGTGCGTACCACCGTAAACAAGTACTTTTTCACCGGGTAAGTTATTTTTGCACCCTTGCCATGTAACAGAATAAGTTCAAAAGTGTAAGAAATATCCTCACGCCACATTGTTTCGATTAACTCCCTTGTCATCTAGGTTGAGACGTCGCTACCTGATTACCGACTGATCACCGTACAACCATACAAAGCAGCAGTGAGTAATGTGAGCTGTCTGTTATTGCGTGTAGTTACGTGTGTACGAAACTAAACACATATTAATACTGTTTATTCAAGACTAGCTTTCTTCTCAATCACAAGCAGGGGGTGAACCGATTTTAGCCCAAAGTTCAAATGGAGTAATGTTTTATTAGCTCATTTATTAGAAATAATGCCTAAATTGCCTTAATTCTATTTGCTCATTTGCTTTCAAGTCCTAGGGGACTGTACTAGCCAGAACAGGGATGGCTGCTGTGCTGACTGTAATCTGCAGGCCATTGTAATACGCAGAGCAGCCACTTTTCGGGCTTTGCGTAGCGTTGTCCTGCTGTTGGCTGTGGATAGAGGGAAACGGCCACACCGGGGCTGCAAATAAAACTATGGACTCAGTCACCGACATAATAAGGCGTCTCGTGGATCGTACTTGTTTGGCATCAACTGGGCTATATTGTGCGAGACCTTAGTAGCGACCCCTTTCTGCTGCAAGACTTTTTTGGGTTGTGCCCCATAGTCCCTTGTGCAGATGCATTCCAAGATAACGGGCGGTATTGACAACCTTGATTTCCTGATCGTCTAGAGTTAGTTTCAAGAAAGGGCACTTCCTTGACCCAATTAGGAGGATATGCTCGTTTTTATTCGGCACCAATGCCAGGCCAACTCTCCTTATCTAGGCAGCGATCTCCGCCAGGGCATCGTTGAGTCTTAGTTCTAGTTGCTGGGATAAGCTGGCCTGGACCACCACTGCGAGGTCGTCCGCGTATGCCGGCAGTTCAGTGCCTTCTGGAAGGTCATCTCAACGTCAGACGTCATCGTATGCCAGGTTCCATAGGAGGGGCACTAGGATTGAGCCCTGGGGAGCCCCGACCCTTACGGACTATACGCGTCTCGCCCACCTGTTCACCTACTCTATGGCCAATAGGACTGATCGGTCCTTCCGGAACCCATATTGCATCGCCGAGAGGAGGCCGTGTTACCTTGCAAAGCACCTTAAGCGGGACTTTATTATTGACTATATGCCTTTGGTCAGCCTGCTAACTAGGCAGATTGGCCTGTAGGAGTTAATCCCTTTCGGAATGAGTACCAGATCCGCTTTCTTGCAGACCATGAGGAGGCAGCCGCTGCGGAAAATTCGAGTACTCACATTAGCCACTACATCCGGGAACTCTTTAAAGAGTACTTTCGTGGCCAAGACCAGAATGCCATTAAAGCCTGGTGTCCTACCGGCTTTAAATGTTTCCCCTGCAGCAAGTACCACCGCCGAAATTACTTCTGGGGTGTAATTCTCGGCCGCTACCACTTCATAGAATGTCCTGTCGAATTAAGAAGGGTGTTAAGAAAAGAGCCTGTTAATTACTCGGAGACGTTAATCAGAAGGAATTTTTTTTTCCAATGCCTGGTACGCGGCGTATCCACATATAGGGCCGTTCCCATGGGCTCTCCTCTACCTCTGACAAGAACTCCTTCCAGCAGCAATCCTTGCTTTCTGCTATAGCTCTGCGCAGAGAGGCCCTGAGGCGCTTAAATTTACAGTTAAGTAGTTCGACACAAGCCTCATTCATGTTGCTGCGTTTTGCTCTGGTGGCTTTTCTACTGGTCCAGATGCAGCGCCTACGGGTTAACGCATTTTGGTGGGGCAGGCCGGTAGCGCATGAGATGTCCGCGGTCTTTGAACGGGTTACTACACCCCTCTTGCAGTTGCAAGTTCTGGGCGCACTCGGACTTCTTCTTGAATCCAAAATCTTTTTCAGCTTGATCTGGAGCGTCTTGTTATCCTACGGCTTCCACCTTGATGTCCTATTTTGAATCGGAGGCGGTGTTAGGGTGATGGTTTTGCCGACGTCAAATTCTATACATTAGTGATTGCTAAGATTTTTCGTCAAGCAGTACGGTCCAGTTTAAGACTTTAAAAGCATGCTCTCGTTTGCATATTGTCAGGTCTAAATGCGATTCCATTTCACGGCGGTGGAAGTTAGGATCCGAGCCCCAGTTTAGGAACAACCATGCCCCCCGCTGCTAGACATTCTAGCAGCACTGCATCTCTTCTGTTAGTATTGTTAAACCCTATGTAATTAAAGCCGCATTAAAATGTCCAGAAAATACTATTAGTAGCAGTGAATGTCGATCTCTGAAACACTGTATGATTCAGACGTATATCTTGGCAAAAAGTCGCCCGGAAATGACCTTCCTGTATACGAATGCCAGTCGGATCTATAAAAAGGCGGTGCGTAGAGCTAAACTGGAACACGAGATAGAAGCACAAAACAAGCTTCTCAGACAGTCCCAGCTTCATCCACATAAATGGCTACGCTCCGAGATGCGCTCAACAGCCTGTCCAGTATCACCTGAGAGGCTGCATAGTTATTTTCGACAGATGTTTGCCAGCTCATCATCGATTCCCAGTTGCATCCCGATATACGTCTCCGTTTGGGGACAAAGGACAACCAAAACTCGACAGGAGCTGGTTCGCCCTATCGGTATCTCGGAGGTTGTGGATTTGATATTGAAAGCGCCGTCAGGAAAGGCTGCGGACCCAGACCTCGTTCGGAATGAACATCTGCAGCAGACGATTATTCTGGCTTCTTGTCTTGCTTCTCTCTTCAATGAAGTCACGAAGACATCGCACTTACCTGTAGAATGGAAAGTCAGCCTTCTAAGTGTGTTACCGGAGAGAAAAGGGGATCCCTTGACACCTTCGTCGTACCGTGACATAGCAAAGAAAAGCGTCATCTACAAAGTACTGTCAGCATTGGTAGAACGTCGACTAGAAGATTTTTTGGAAAGTACCGAGTGCTTGCCAGAGCAGCAGCACGGCTTTAGGCGAGGGAGGTCGACGACGACGGTTTGCTCTGTTCTTCTCAATAATATTCAAATGACTCTCCGGGTTAAACGGAGGTAGGCTCGCAGAAAAAGACGAATTGCGCTTGAGCTCAGCACCAATAGATTTTGTTCAACATTTTTCTTATCTTGGAGTAATCTTTTCAACGCAGAGTTTAAATTTTACTAAACATATCGAGGTAAGAGCTCGTAAGAGCATTTTATCGTTTCATAATATCCCGGAGCCTCATCGGTTGTCGCTAGATGTCGTTCTTAAACTTTTTAATTTAAAGATTGCGCCGACCGCTGCTTACGGGATACAGGTCATATGGCCCCACCTATCAAGAGCAAATCTGGAAGTACTTGACAAAATTAAAGCCAGCTTTCTAAAAAGAGTGATAGCAGTCCACCGCACTAGCCGCAATCGGCTTGTGTATCTGTTGGCCTCGACACTCTGACACTTTTTGTGGAGGAGCTCAGGGCAAACTTATGCTTTACCAAAAACGGAGGCCTTTGAGAATCATCTTGCCGAATGGGAGTATAAATTTGCGGATGTTGATTGGCGTTTTTATGAGACTAGAGCGATAACTACAAACTGCTGAAAGAGCCCATGTTGTAGAAACAGATACTTCGTTACTGGTTTTGCAATGCATGGATTTCATATAAAGATATGTATACGAAATGGGTGGCATGAGATATTAACCGAGTGTGAATGCAACCTATGCGGAAAATCATGTAATCTGTATGATCTCCAACAGTGTACAAAAGCAATATCGCTGATGAAAGTTACTTAGGAGAGCTGTAGCACATATGTGCATAAACCAAATATTGGTTAATAAACAATACATTCAATTAATTAGTAGCAGTGAGCAGCTCTTAGCTGATTACTCTATGTCCTGTAGCATGCTTTCAAGGTACTCGAGCGTTCCGGTAGGGCTGCTATAACACGAGTAAAAGCAGCCAATCCCGCCTACGTCAATCCATAAGAAGAATGAAGCCGCACCTCTGCCCGTCGCTCGGTAGCAGTTCAACGTGTTTTAAATTATACAAGTGTTTTTCTGGTCGTCTACCACCCCTATTGATAGGTTTCGTTCGGCCAGGTTAATATTTGGCTCATTGATAAGGGAGATAGCCGCCCCCATTCATGTCGCAACATCATCCGCCATTAAGTGGGATGCACAACGTTTGTTACAGTTTACTTGAATTACATTACTGTGCGTCATTGGAGTTTTGAGACTTAGCAGGCCGTTTGTCCATTGGCGGTGACCGAATAGTCCTCTTTCGCGCGAGGGTTGTTTAAGAATGTCGTCGTCTTCAGGAGGCGTGTTTACTGTGTGGTCTGGATTGTTTAGGGCATTGTTCGGCAGGGATTTTGGGTCAGGTGTCGGATCCGGGAGAGCTGCGACGTTAACTTGACGCGCGCGGAAACTAAACCTAGCTGGGCCGCCACGATCGCGTCGGACCTCTGTTATCATAGACCACTAGTTTGGACATGCAGATGAGTTGGCAGAGTCTTCGGTAACTCTAACAGTTATAGCACGAGGGGTCCTTCGTGCATCTATAGGGGCTACAAAAAAAAAGTTTTTTCGGTTTTGTCCGAAGTAAAGAATCATTAGAAAATTCGAAAAAAAACAGATTTTGTAGACCCAATATTTGAGATGTGGCCCAATTTGCCGCATTTGTGGCAGCGTTTGGTTGCCACCAGCTCAAACGTGCATGTCCGTGCCTGGTGCCCAACTCTATAAATCGTCACTGGTTAAAACCGTATGACATTTAGTAAATATATGCTAAATGTAAGTGTCTACACGGCCGTTGTTGCACAATAAGGAATTCGTTCAGCTTCCGTGCCTACTTAATAACCTTCTTCTCTACGGCCGACTGTCGTTAACATAAAGAGGCATCATTTTGAAATAGTATTTTTGTTTTTGTCTCGGATAATTGCTCCTTGTGATTGATTCGCATATGATTGTTGCGCAGATCTCAACATCAGTATTGACGGGTATCGGCAACAATTCCCGCGACATTCTTACTAGGCGGATTAGGTCAGGGTTAACACCTGGTGTTTGCTGTCACCGAGACATACTTTTCACTTGGTGGATATCTTCATAACAATTAGGGGTGCTACTCATTACCGATTTTTTTTTGCATTTTTGCACGTAGTGTGAGTACAAATCTAATACTGGTGGATAGCGCCATTCTTGTTAACGCTTTGCTAAGAATATTCGAGTCGATTCTTCCACAGCTTGTACAATTTTCAACAGAAATTATGTGTATT
Organism: Dermanyssus gallinae; assembly: GCA_003439945.1. NCBI lineage: Eukaryota > Metazoa > Arthropoda > Arachnida > Mesostigmata > Dermanyssidae > Dermanyssus > Dermanyssus gallinae. Next base: position 461,911 of record QVRM01000812.1, read on the forward strand.
CTAATGTTATCGATCAATCAGTAACGAGCCTAAAAAGTGAGTATATGGTACGAAACATTTGGAACTGGACATTTTGATCTGTGCGGCAAACCTGTGAAGGACGTTCAAAAACAGCACACAACGATACACATAATATTATTTAATGTCGTATAATCAATCCAGACATTCAGTTGATAATCGTTAAAAAGAAACAGTAAGCATCTAATTGATGTCGAGTAATAAAATTTAGATCAGAGAATTTTATGCACATTAAGTATCGGTGAAATTGCTGTGAAACGGTTTTTCTGTGGAATCGGTACAGTTTCTACGACAAATTTTTGGCCCAGTTTGATCTGGCAAGTAGGCCATTCAGTCCTCCGGGCGAGGGAATGTATGCATACCTTGCGGCACGGAACGCTGTCTACTGGGGAACTTACCATGTGCATACCGATACTACGAGAGTCAACCAAATTTACCAGATCCAGAGCAAAAAGTTGAGTATTTTGAAAACTGCTTTCTTCCAAAATGTTAGAAATATGTTGTAATTGCCGAATTGTGTCTAAATTGCTGTTGATGGAATACACCGTTTACAATCAATCAGTTTCATTTACTCACCTTTGTAGGTAGCAGTCAAATACTTAGTAAAAAAAAAATCACCGTTTACGGGTTGAACGAAATGCTTAAAAAAGGGCTGCCCTGAAGTATGGCTGCTAGTGCACCATTTGTTTCGCTTACTTTTTGCCTTTTACTCATTTTCAACGCACAGGTATAGGTTGCCAGTCCTGGCTTGTCGTAAAATTATCGTAGCCAACGTAGGAGTTTTACAGTTATTAAATTTGTTTAAGTATTGTTGGTATCACCTAAGGTGTCAAAATAGGTGTAGTGCGTCACACACATTTACATCATATGGTGCATAAAAGGGCTAGGTCTGATTATAATTGACATGTTGATATCGTTGAATTTTCAGCGTACTTCAATGGTACGATAATCGATGCAATAAACTAGAGGGCACAAGTAAGTTATTTACAGACAAATATTGTAAAACACTTAGCAAATTATTACAATGAATTATCAGCACCATGTCCTAATTAAAACTAACTAGCAACAGCCATTGTGGCCACATGCATTTATTTAACCTGCTCGCTCATTTTATGGCGAGTAATGTTGTTTTCCTGTCATGAGTACGTACACTCGTCATCAGTACATAGGACATCTTTTTTGGGAGAAAAATGACTGCAAACTCTGCGTCAAAGTGATCGGCCTGTTGCCGATTCGTTGCCGACCTTTGTGCTTCAATACTTGATGATATACTATGAAATAATCGGGCCTCCCTTTATCTACTCACCCCACTATAACTGCTTTATTATCATGCGCCGATCGGCGCCAAGCTGCAGGATGTAAACATACACATATTTAACAGAACATGAAGGGCAAGGTTTTATTTGGTGGATATTGGTAATAATAATAAGCCTGATTAACGTCGTCAGCGAGCAGTACCGGGGGGTGCACTTGACATAGCTCGTTTGAATACTGCAATCGGCCCCGACTCATAGAAGCGAGTCTTAATACATGAACGGCTTAAAGCCGGCAGTCTCCTAATCTGAGACGGGTTGCCGCGATAAACAGAACGAAGGCCGAGCCCTGCAAAGCGCTGGTTGAGTCAGACGTCTGGGGCATTCCGTACCGCACGGTGATGGGCAAGCTTCGTAAGCTTTGACCCACCGCCCCATATGCCTACTCAACACCAACAGCAAACTTTTCGAGAATGTGCTGGTCAGACGCCCGAACAAAAATATCGAGGAGAAAGCCGCTCTGTCGGACAACCAATACGGCTTTCGCAAGAGCCGATTGACCCTTGATGCCGTCAAACGAGTGCTCCAGGTAGCCTACACAGAACAACAACGGACACTTAAGGCGCGCAGTTATGTTTTATTTATCCTGCTTGACGTGCAAAACGCGTTTAACACAGCGAATTGGTGAGTTATAATGGACACACTTAAACAGAGAGGCATATCCCCTCACATGCGACGGATTATTTCCTCGTATTTTGACGCGCGTTTGCTTTCGGCCAACGGTGAGGTCCACCCTGTCACGGCGGGCGTCCCGCAGGGCTCAGTGCTCGGGCCGATCCTCTGGAATAAAGCACACGACGAAGTCCTGCGGTTAGACAACTTGCCCGACGGGGCGGACATAATTGCCTATGCCGGGGACCTGGCGCTAGTGGTTACCGCGAGAACGGAGGCGGTGCTTGAGGCGCAAGCGAACACGGCTCTTTTCAGAATATATAAGTGGATGGCCGACAACTTCCTGAAACTGGCCCCTCGGAATACCGAGGTAATCTACCTAGCCGGCCGCCGTCGTACTAGGCAAGCGTCCTCAGAACTTGTAGAGCACCAGCTGACATCAAACGGGAGGCAAGGTACCTAGGCGTAACGCTGGACACAGGCCTCACCGGCCTGCCACACGAGCATCTTCCAGAAGGTCACGAAGGTCTCCAGAACCTTGCACGCATCGTTCCTTGCGAGGCGGCGCGACGCACGCTAAGTGGCTGCTCCTAGCGGCCGTCGCAGAGGCCATTGCTCTGTATGCCGCGCCCATATGGGCTGATATGGCGCTGCGGACCGCAAAGGCACGGCGCATGATACGAAGCTCTCAAAGAGCGATGGCAATCCGGCTTACGCGGGCATATCAGACTGTCTCGACGGACGTCCTGTTGGCGCTCGCCTGCCAGATCTCTTGAGACATACTTGCCGAAGAAAGAAGCAAGCGCAAAGTGGGCGGCGATACTTCCTGGACCCAGGCACGGGAGCACTCCCTGGACACATGGGCGCGCACGTAGTCTAACCCATCAGCTGGGAATACCAGAGGGGCTTGGACAAAAAGCTTAATCACTGACCTAAAAACCTGGTATAAACTCAAGGTAACACTTACATATTACTCCGTGCAAGTGTTTACAGGACGACTGGAATGGACAACTCCAGTCGTTTCTTTTTCGCATATGCAAGACGAATAGAGATATCTGCTTTCTTTGCACTACAGGCGCACCCGGTGACAGGCGCACACCGTAGAAGACTGCGAGGACCTTGCGGTCTACCGCACGGGCTTTTCCTATGTCCACAAAGGTAGTCAGACTAGCACCATCGTGGCCAACATGCTCAAGTCGACAACGGACTGGCACGCTAAGATCCTATACCTAGAAGGGGCTTATGCCTGAAAATTTTTGCCAGGAGCCGCACATTGCGATTCAACACTACTCGTAGACTAAGGAGAAGGTCGCAGCATGGGACTTCCCCCTCCTGGTCTCGAGGTAATGGTTTACAATTCCGAACCAGGAGAGGGCTGGGAGAGGTGGTTTTAATTGGGAAGCACGCACGGATTGGATTGAGTGTTAGTCCTACACTATCCTCCATTAACATCGGAGGGTGTGCGTAAAGCATTTTCCACCTCTTAAAAATTAATAATGGTAGACATAGTGTTATAAGATACTGAGTTAAACTGCGACAAGGTTCTCTTGGTGAGGCTGTAGCTAAGGTCACCCGCGTCCTTCTAAACTCAGGTCCGAAATCATAAAATATGCGGCGATCTCCACGCTGGTATGATAAAGGTTGTTTTATGTTGAGGTAGTCTTTACAAACAGCGCCTCTAGCAATCCTCCAAGCTTCCTACTATGCGAGCTCTAAGCCTCCAAGAGATTATTTGCTGAGTCACTTAATAGACCAATTTAGTCTAGACGAAGTCAATATTTTTTCCAGCTTAGAAACCGCCTAGCCCATCCTTAGAAGAACCTTGAGGCGCGATGCGGAGGTAGGCCTGGAAGCGTATCACCCCAGCGTGACTGGAAAGCTTCTTTGCACGATGAGGTACAACGACGTCTCTTTAATGAAGCTTCCGACGACACGACCAAAGCTCGCCTAAACGTTATATCCGCCAAGGATTCAGGCGCCTGGTTACACGCGCTTCCCAGTGCACCCATAGGTGCCCTTCTTGATAACGGGACGATTCGCATAGCAGTAGACCTAAGACTAGGGCAGACCTAGTTAGCACTCACCGGTGTCAATGTGGTCACCCCGTCACAAACTGGGATATCATGGGTATCATCAGCGCAGGCCGACGCCCTAGACACGCCGCTATCAATGAGACCTTCAGCAGAGCCCTTAGGTCATGCGATCGTCCGAGCATCTTTGAACCCCCGGGCCTCTGTGCGGCGGACGGCAGGCGTTTAGATGGGATGACACTTACACCACTCGAGCGAGGCAAAATGCTGGTTTGGGATGCAACCGTTACCGACTCCCTAGCACCTTCTATGGTCGGTGGCGGCGCATCCGAAGCTGGCTATGCAACCCACTTTACGGAAACCAAGAAGCTAAGAAAACACTCATCAATTGGGCATCCCCACAAATTCTGAACTCTCGCGTTTGAGACCTTGGGTGTTCCTGGTGTTCGGACCAGACAGCTGATCCCCAAAGTCGGCACTATGTTAAATATTTCAATCGCCCATTGGCATAGGCTATCTTCCGTAATATGTGTCCCGCATACCTATTGGAGTATACGGAAACAGGTAATAGATGTTTTTGTCATATTAGATAAAAAAAATAAGATACAGATATGACCACGTGTGTAAAGATGGCTTCCATTATTCGAAGGGAATGTCTCTAGGCTTAGCGTAGATATTACATGCCGATTAAACGTTTGCCAGCGTCTAACTAGTATGCTGAATTTTGTTTTTTGTTAAAGCTGTGAAATACTTTGGTGTTTACTGATCTTAAACTATTATGCATCTGTTAGTGTGTAAAAAAAGTGAAGGTATAGCTCAAAGCCCTTCTTTTAATTATCTGGAGATTGGTCAGACTTATCTGAGATTAACTTTGGTTTTTATTTATCCCTCATAATTTGTCATGCCGCTTAAATCATAACTGTGAACAAAACTCAAATTAATATATAGTCTTGTTTCTGCTTATATATTGCGCTAAGTGTTTTTCTGTGTTGCTATTGAAGAAGACGATCTTTCTTCGGATTTAACGAAGTGCCAAGGGTGCAAAGACAGTAATTAGCACTTGGCGTCGTCACTTTGCAGATGGTGAGCTTTATCCGGCTTTCGAAGAACCGCCAAAGAGTGTAAAGTACTTGCATGTAGATCAGCTTTGCAAACCATGGCCTTTGTATCTTCAAAAACAGTATGTTATCCACGGCGAAAGAATTGCTCGCTTCGCCGGAGGTAGCGATCTTTTCAATGAGACCGGAAACCACGAAATTGATGAGTATGTCCTTTGTTTACTGATAAAGCATAAGACCGTTCCATTACCTAGTGATATTACTAAGGGATTGTAAGGACGACGAACTGTCGACTACCTGGGGAGTTCGCCACGCAAAGGTGTTCCACAGTTTAGTTAGCTGGCTTAATAAAGCCGGTACTCCGCATAGTATTAGGCCACAAAATCATCAGAAAGATTTTTCTAGCAGCATTATAGCACCTGACAACCCTTCTTTCAAATAAATTGTGGGGTCTCTGAAGTATGAGCTTAATACATCATATTTTATTCACCATAGTTGTTGGTAGTAGGATTGCATTGGACACACATTGTTTGCTACGAAATTATAACAATATCTCGTTCACACGCGCCTGTAACGAGTAAGAGACTAATGCCGAACATATTAGAACATGATATCGACAGATGTTGCACTCACCACAAAACTTACATACACAGTCGTTAATATCATAACATTCACCTTTGAGGCACATATAATGGTGATAACCGTGCCATGTTACCCTGCACACTAATGGTCGGTTACTTTGGAAGGCACGTTTCCACTTCGCTGAGCGAAAAGCAGGCCCATCTGTATAGTTACACATAGCAAAATGTACGTTTCGGTCTTCCCTGAATGTTCTGCACATGTCGAGTGTAATTGCACTGGTCGCTAATTTGTCTAGGAGTAGGTCTTCTACCAGAGTGCGTTCTCCGCAAAGTTCTAGTGCCAAGGTAGCTGACGCGTTCTTGGGTAATTCCAGTACACGTTTCACAAAGCACGCCTTTACATGGTCTAAAGTTTTGAGATCGCGTAATGTTAGGTGCGGCGCAATTACTGGGAGACAGTATCGGGGTAATTTTCATCCTGAATATTTTCATTGCTGTTTCAAGATCCACGTCTCGAATGTCTCCGAGCAGCATAATCGCGGCCGTGGCCTTTGCTCGCATTTCCTCGATGTGTCTGCTAAAAATCAGTCGCGGTGTCAGCGTTACGCCGAGATACGAGAAATGGTTGACCAGCTCAAGGCAAGTACTGTTGATCTGGACGCGATGGTCGGCAGCGGCGTATGAGCCGCCGCGGCTGAAGCGAAGAATCTTTGTCTTAGAGATATTAATTATGAGTCGGTTCTCCGCACACCATTTTGAGGTTTCATTTAAGTAGAATTGTACGTGTTCCCGGGATTTGGCTAAGATGACGAGGTCGTCCGCGTAGAAGGCATGCGGTGCTTTCATTGTGCAGAAAAGGTCTGCTAAGCCAGCAATGTACAGTATAAAGAGAAATAGGCTTGCAGAGTCGCCCTGCGCTACTCCAGTCGTTTGTGTAACAGGCTCGTTTATTTAGTGATTTCCGTTTTTTACTTCCGTTAGTAAACTGTGGCTTAGCATGTCCCGAATTAAATTGAAAAGTTGGCCCTTAATATCGAACCTCTCTCGGAGAATTTTAAGGAGGCGGTCCCTAGGCACACTGTCGAACGCGGTTTGGAAGTCGATAAAGGCCGCATACGTCATGTTTTTGTTTTGTTGGCGTTCACTGGCGTGTTCAATCACAAACCGTACCGTTTGTAAATATGCTGCATGAGTATTTTTCTCCACTCGTTAGGTATTCTGCCTTGCCACCGCATTTATTAAAGAGCCTAGTCAAATACGGGCCTATAGTTTGCACGTTAGCTTTTAAATCACCGAGCAAGGTGGCTCAGTGGCAAAGATTTTGCCTTGCATTCGGGAGGTCCGGGTTCGAGACCCAGACCGGCTACTCTTAAATTGGCTTGCATGGTTTCCAATTTAGACAAGGTAAATGCCGGAGTGGAGTAAAACTTAGCCATGACATGAAAAATCCGTACACGGGCAATTGCCTTACGGGAAATCTAAAATAAAAATTCATACACAATAAGATTCGGCCCAGCTGATTTGCCATTTTGTCTTGATATTATTGCACCTATGACTTCATCATCTGTAAACACAAGAGTTTCGTCTGAGTCATCTCTGGGCGGGAGTGTAAATTCGTTTCCTAAAAGGTCTTTAATATGTCTGATCCACTCGGTATCGTTTATGAGTGGGTTTCCTGGATCTACTCTATGTGGCAGGAGGAGCCACGGTTTATTTACACTAAGCTGTATAAGATTGTAGACGTCGCTGTTGTTCATAATGCTGCCTTTTCTCTCGTATCATGTTTTTAAAAGCTTGTTTCATTAGCGCTAACTGGTAAAGTCCATTTTGGTCATAATCTTTATTGTTACAAATTGTATATTTTAAAACTCTACATTCGTGGTCGAACCAGGGTTTGTGCTTGCACGGTCTTTTTTCTCTTGTAAGCGATGATAGGTGTATAGCCCAGTGAAGGGTCCTCTCGCTGCAGTCTATGTCATCGAGTCTTTGCATCGATTGTATCGCTTGTATGTGGGGGTTTAACGACCGGCAAACTCTATAACTAAGTACTGAAGGCGCGATACATAATGCGAGATAAGTCGAATACTACCTTACAGGGTTTGCGAAGAGCTGAGAGTAGTGACCGAAGGTTATGAATTATGACCCCTGGCTGCGATGCTGACGACAATACAATATCGACGGCGCTAGCGCCGTTCCAGCTCATGTATGTTACTTTCGTATAGTCATTTTCAATTTGCAGTCTTAGTTCTTATGTCCCTGGTATGAAGGCAGCCCGGCGACTACATTGCTTTGTCAGGTCGCAACTGGTGTCGGCACCAACTATAATGTGTTTTTCTGTTTTAGTACAAAGTTTAAGACACTCCTCAATGTCCTCAATAATATCGGCTACTTGCCTTTCTGGAGGGCTATATATACATATGAGATAATAGTCTGTGATTTCTATTACGACATGCCGAGCTGTGGCACGCAATAGCTGGGCCCATTCAGTAGTTCTTATTGCAACACATACACCCCACTTGGGCCTTCCTCTGCCCCTTGTCTTTACGGCTAGAGCATGAAATACTTTATGGTCAGGCAGGGTTATGCGTTATCTACCCGTTACAAACGTCTCTGTTAACAGCAGTGTGTCGTATTCGTTAAATTCGTCTTCTCCCGAAGATTTCCATAGCGATTCTAACGATTCGACATTCCACAGAAGACATTTTGATCGCACGTACGATGACATGTGTTCATCTACTTGGCTGTGCGCAGGTTCAACGTCCAGTCATTTGGGTGTGCTTGACATAGAATTGTCGTCGTTTGGCCTGCTTTGTTTCTCACCTCTGGTGGTATGTTCGCTTTCCCCATAGATTCGGTATGTTTTGAGCTGGCCGCGAAAAGGGTGAAAGCGGATACCGGCGGGCCACACGTTTGGATCTAACAATTCGTTGAAAACGTCAGCCTTTACTTGCATGTGGAAGCTGTTGTAGTATGCTTGATTCAAACCTGTCAACTTTGTTACTTTGACGTCGGCCTCTGTTCCTACAATTCGAGCGATGTACTCTTTGAGCACGTCAGCAGTGTGCGATAGCTGTAGCCGACTGACGAAGAGCGACTTCGTTCTCGGACTTTCTGGTACGTCGTGATCATCTACAGCTTTTAGATCTGTCATCTTGTTCGTGCCTTTGTTCACGTGCACCACTCGGCCACGCTTCCCCATCGTCTGCCAGTTGTTGTCACGTTGTCTAGTGCGTCCTTTTTGTGCATGCACGTTGCCGTGCTGATCGGTGGAGTTAAAGCGGAGACGGCGCGGTGTGCTAGCAGCTGAGAGTGGTGGTGCGTACATATTAGTACCGCTGGGTTGTATAGGTTGCCGCTCTTGGTGTCTTAGTTGCTGCTGCTGTTGTGGGGCTGTTACGATGACTGTTGCTTTTGGTGCTTCTCAGCTGGTTTTGCGAGACCACTTATTGCAGAGATCTTTTTGGTGAGTTCATCGATTTTTTTTCCTTAGTGCTTGTAGTTCGGTAGCACACTTACAGGGCTGTTAGGCCGTCGTGTTATTGGCAACAACGATGGACACTTCTTTCCAGAAGCACGGCTTGCAGCTGGTAGAACACTTCTCGGGTATTTGGAAGGCGCAATGAGTGTGCACTGGTTTGTTACAGCCTTCGCAAATGGTCCGGTGTTGATCCGCTGGAATTGTTCCCCGCAGGTCGCGCATGGAGGTCTTGGATTCATTTCGATGTCACCTCCTAGTAGTAGCTGGAGTACTAGTGCTGAGGACCGCAGCAGCTCTGGTTTCAAGAGGCAAAGTTGGGGTTGGTGCGTGTATACGTCCGCCACGTTATCCAGGATGAGTTTAGTACTTACTTGGGCTCCAGACGGGCTTACGGGCAGTTCACCATAGCTGAATCCATGGTTTTCGCGCAATTTTGTATCACAAGGTATGTTGACAGAAGAACACACAGAAACTTCGACCGTCCGAGAGCCGCCATGTTGGCAGAATGAGCTTAATACGAGCGTAGTTAAAGGACTAACTGAAACGTGCAATTGCACACGTATATCGCAGCAAAGAATCTCACTGCTAACCCAGTAAGATGTTGATTTCGTCATTTCCTTAATTATGTCACGTAGATTAAAGTCTGTCATGCTCTTTAAAAGCTCGAGTAGGTGTGCGCGCTGCAAGTTGTCCCCCCGGTTGGTAGAGCCAGCCTCTGATGTTTGCGATGAGGGTGCGGAGGCTGGCGTCTGGAACGTCCTGCTGTAGACGTTCCACCCCTTCTGCCAGAGGTCGCTTGTGCGCCGACGTTTCTCGTCTTTTTTGAAGTCGAGCTTATCCTATAAGCGGTGGCGCTCGGCTGCCTTTAGATGCCTAGGGATCGTTCCGGCAATAACGGGAGCCGCTGCTGCGTCTGTTTGCGGCAAATTTTAGTGCGCCAGTGGACTAGGCGGGAGCTCCGTACAGGGTGACTGACCCACTGCAAACATAATGATCCGTTTTCTCAGCTGCCGTAGCCCATATATATTAGATATGACGCGCATGAAAGTCATTGGCTGTCCTTGTTTGCTTCTCCATCACCCGCCGCACATCTTCAGTACCACAGAGACTCCTTTCGAGTAACAACTTCGAAGTACCTTACATTGTTTACGAGTGCAATCTCCTGGTCTACTTGACAGAAGTAAAGTGCGGGGCACCGTCTTTCTCTTAGCAGAGGCGAAGCAAGCCTCGCCGCTTGCGCAGTGCGACTGGTTTGCATAGCTCTGCAGCATATCCGGAATTCGAGTCTTGACGGTTAGGACGAGATCATCTGCGTAGGCAAGGATGTACCTTGGAGGTATCTCAGCCGCAGCGCATCGTAGGTCATAATCCATAGCAGGGGGCCAATAATGGAGCCCTGGCCCCTAAGGTCATGTTAAAAACCGTTCCGTGGGACTAGATCATCGTGTAATGTAGGTAGTTTGATGAATTTTCTGTCAGTGGGTTGCAGTAAAGACTAGGTGGCTAACGGAGCACCCATCGGCCCTCCCAGAATGCTCGGGATAACTTCCTAAATGCTCCTAGCCACCGTTTGCGCGATGATATATTTCAACATCGGCATAATCGTTGAATCACCTGTTGAACTAAATCCTCCACTTTCAGCAGCGGCACGTACTGCTCACTCAAATTATTTCTTGCGGTCTCAGGTGGAACACTTGTTACTGCTGGATCCTTTGGTAGTTCGGGATCCCATTGTTTACAATCGAGGACCAAGTGCGCCTTGAGAAGTTATTAGAGTGGTACTAACGGGTCATCCAAGCGGACTCTAAAGTTACGTTAGTTAACTCCTGAAGCGATAGCAGCGTGGCTCTATCTTCTTCAGCCTCAACCACGATTAGAAGCTCTCTGCTTCTTGTGAAACGCAGTTATTCTATCTTTCCTTTGATGTGCTTAGCGATAAAGTCGCGTACATCGTTCAAATGCTTAAGGAATTGTCGTCCGTTGAAAATATTACTGTCCTTCTTTCCTTTTTACTACAACCTTTGGCGCAAGAGCTCGCCTAGACCGGGTCACCGTGATAAACTCAGATTCGTCTGGAACGTCTTTACCGTCACGGCCGTCCTCTTTGGACTGTGGGCCGGACCGCCCGCATCGTTGAGTGGTCCAACAATGCGTCCATCCTAAGGGAGTTCAGGGATTCGGCGGCTTCCTGACGTTTCAGAGGCTGCGTTAAAGGCGGTAGGCCTCAGGTTGGTTGCCACGTGGAATTCCATGATGCCATTTTCTATATTGCTAAACTTTTATTGGCCGCAGCTAATACCTTTCTGGACCTCCAGGTCATCCTCGTTGCGAAGCGTGATAACTTGTCAGCGTTCATTCCTCAAGTGTAAACGAAAATTAAACTCGTACCTATGTAAAGGCAAAGGACCTTCGGCACTCTTTAAAGGGTAGGATACTTGATCTGACAAATTGCACTCTACCTTGACAACAACTTGCTTGTTAGGTAAAAGATGCGACCGACATCCAGACATGACAATTTGTAGTGAAGCGTTTTGGTCAGTGTTTAGGCCATAACGTATGTTATTTACAAAAACGGAGTAGCTTATTTAGTTTTTATTTTTAGGTCCTGCTGCGTATTTAAAACGACGGCTCTATCCAGGCGATGCCGTGTTTTCGACATGCTAAACAAATCCAAACAATTAAGGGAATCAATATAACTTGGTTCTATGTTTTTTACTATAAACAAGGTTATAGACAAATAGACTAAATGACTTGGCACTGTCTTTAAAAGTCAGATCTTTAGTAAACCGTTTGGGAAAAAAATCTTAGCTATGGGCGCATTGCATCTCAATCCTCAAATATGTCATAATGAGATTGCTCCATTACCAAACAACCTCTTGGCTTTACTAATCGGAAGGGCTTATGTATAATCTCTTTACCACTAAAACTTTTCCGATCATCTTGCCGTAGTTTAGGCTGGATCTCTCATACTAGAAAATATGAAAAAAAGCTTAACTTTTAGAGAACCTACCTCGAAAGCATTTGTTCTACTGACTGGATTCTGTATTTAAATCCCCTTAAGGCATCACGACGGTAAAGCATTGCCAGTATTTTACGAACTTCTCACACATTTGGACTGAAGCGCACACTTGTATGTTTTTAGCGAAGACACTCAGTATTTATTTTTTGAGGGACTAACTAGAAAATGCGGTTTGCACACACGGACACCACAGCAGGAAAGCTCACCGAACAAATGTGGGCCGGTAGTGTGGGGCTTCAACCCACTAAAAACCAGTCATGTCCTCATCCCCACACACAACTGGGAACTGCGCAAGCAATACTTCAAACAATTGAGGAGGGGGGGTGAATAGTAGCGTTTTTATCTTAGCTGCCCTGGAGTGCCTCACGGGGCCTTGTCAAATAAAAACGATTCTTCTCTTCTTTGGCGTGCATAATACGTTCGATTGTTCGAGCTATAAGATTCCAGTCATCACGTGAGTTCATAAGAAGGTGTGCCAGCTTCTTAAGACTGCGTCCCTGCGTAATGGAGCCCACGCAGGGCACAGCAATATTGTGTGTTCCGGCGTGCCCTCCGTTGTTTCTTCACAGTGCTTGCAGAGTGGCGTATCTGCTTTTCCTATTCTAAAGAGGTAACTCTCGAAGTTGCCATGCCCTGTGAGCACTTAAGTCCCGTGGTGTGTCAATTCGCACACTCAGTATATTACCGTGCAATGTGGTTTACTCTGTTTCGTACAGATGCCTCCATGCGCAACCAACACACGTAACTGGGACGTGGGATGCGAGCCGGTGTAACACGCATCTCGGCGGCAGTGTACACTTCCTGACTCCAGTTGTGCTTAGCCTACCTCACTTCCTTAACGCGGATCCAGCGCTGCTAAAGGACGTCAGTGGCCTTAATCCTGACCCGAAGAGGCATAACTTCTACATTGACGTCCATGCTGTATGTTTTATTATTTCATTTTATCATTATTCTGTATGTTTTATTATACCATTTTACCATTATTCTGTATGTTTTATTATACCATTTTACCATTATTCTGTATGTTTTATTATACCATTTTACCATTATTCTGTATGTTTATTATACCATTTTACATTATTCTGTATGTTTTATATAATACCATATTGTATGTATACCATACCAATATTTGTTAATTAACTAAGTATGCTCACTAAACACTTAATATACGTTTATTAGTTACCTTAGTCTATGTAAGTGTATAGTACTAGTGCATAGTCTAAGCATGATCTATCACAACATTTTTTAAGATTCTATGTTTTCAATGTTGATCTATACGCACATTGTGTTATTAATAATGTCTCGGATTTTCATATTTCATATACTAATATTAAAAAAGTTATCTACTTATATCAAGAGTTTGAAGTTGGTTGACTTACAAAGTCACTTATCTATCTAATGTCGGACCTGGACAACATTTTCTAGTGAATGTACATCATAAACTTTGGGCCCGTAGCCTCAGCTAATATAATATATAAGCTCAATGTAAAAAATATATATTAAAATGCATATAGAAAAAAAATTAGCTTGTATGTAGTAGAGCAGAATTCTTAATCACAACCGTCAAAGGGATATTTTAAGTCGATGTCATCAGAATATGCAGAGAAACTGACCGGTTTGTTTTGAATCGGAACCTTTAAATTCTGCCTAAGCTGAAATCGTTTGCGTATGGGAGTACAAATCCATTTACCCATTATATCATGTACTGAACTACATCTCACTCTTTAACATGAGTAAATACTAAGTTTACTTTTTAACATTTATTTCAAGATGACAGCGGTATATGCTTATTACAAAGTGATTTTGGTCATAATTTCGCTTATAATCACAACCATTGGGCCTCCTTTCGGACAATATTTCAATTATTTAGCAGTATACGCACAGTGTCTGCGTGCATTTTCCACGCATGGCTATATCGTAATTTCCTATAGCATGATACCTGGAATACGAAACATTATCTGAAAATGTCAAATTCAAAACGGACTGCTTGGGACCTTTTAACGATAGCATTAAACGTATTAATCAGGTAAAGCACACAGGGAATATCCTAGTAGTTGTGTCCAATGATTTCATCCGAAACTGCACAAATAAGGTCTCATTGTAGAGCGGCACGAGTACAGGGTTGCTGCTTGGATCTCACGGGGCTCCATTCTGGGGCCCCTTTAATGGAACTTAACCTGTAGAGACAAGATGCAAAAGATCGACTACCTCGAAAGGGTTGTACGAGAATGTGTAGGATAGCAGCGTCCGTTAAGCTGCGCGGGTATATATATACATATATATATATATATATATATATATATATATATATATATATATATATATATATATCGTCTGTTGGCGGCAATGCTGAAGCAAACTAAATACATGGCGCCAAATAGAAGATGCCGCCACCCTACTAGCGAAGACGCGGGAAGTCACTAAATGCGCGGGCAATCTCTGAGTATATAAGGAGGCATGAGAATAAATGAATCAGTAGTCGTTGGTGCCAGCCAGGCAGAGGACGTGTGTTGTTTGAGAGAGAGCCTAGCGAACTCGTATCGGTCGTCGTCCGATCGTTAGGGTGGTGGATACTACAGAATGATCTTGCTTTGGTGATTACCTGGCGGGCCGACACGGGCCTACAGGGCGCGGCCGCCGACATCTGATCGATGGTGGCTTAGTGGATAGACCGCAATAATTTGCCCCTTGCGCCCGATAAACGCGAGACACTGTATTTAACGGGCCGGAAAAGATGAGGAAAGTTAACCTTGTGATGGCGGGCCACTCAATCGAAATTAGGAAATAAGGAAATACCTTGGGGTAATTCTCGATACGGAGTTATCCGTGTTAACCGGAGCAGCACATGTAAAACGTGTCGCGCGGCAAAGGCCCATGTTTATACCTAGCACGGATTGTGCAAAAGAGTGGAGTAGCGTCGGGAACAACAAAGGCTTCTAGCTTCGGTTTGCCGAATCTTACGCAGAATCTGGAAAACAAAAATTTGTATTACCAGAGTCAAGAACACCACACAGCAAACGAATACAGGCTGTTCTGCGAGTCTCCCTAAAACGTAAGGTGCACGGTTCTTATGGCCGTTTGGGGCCGCCCAACTAGGGAACGGGCGAAAGCGTAGACATCAACTTTTTCCTATCATCTAAGGTATTCTAAGCACATAAACGTAGCAAACAAACCTAGCCTAGCGTGATTCATGTTAACATATTTGTTTAGTTAGACCTAGTGTCAGGGATATTCGTTTTGAACTTAACAAATATCTTTAACGCATTTAATCAACCAGCGCGTTTGTTCTGTTCATTTGTCTATGCTTTGTTCCAGCGATCGGGCATGACAGTTGACATGAGGCTGCGAGCTCAATTCAGCATGAAACTACAATCTTTAGAAGCAGAGCGACTGCCAAAAATATTGTTGCCAATCTTTTGGACGGAAGATGCAAGTATTTTTCTAGCTATTCCGACTGCGCACAAAAAAGAATCCAAGAAATGTCCATTGGACACGCGTAATGACATACATAACATAATATGATTATTATCACTAACTTGACATCACTTGATCAGTTATTTATTTTACTGTAAAAGAATGGGTTCCTTTCTGGATCCGCTGTTTCTAAGTGTTTGTATGTGCAGGGGTTCACTTCGGTGTTTCTCTTATGCGATGGTAATTTAGTTCAATTGCTCATTACTTCTAGTCTACTTACAGCTGATATTCCTCGTTTTGTCTCTTCGTTACTGAGAAGAAACTTTTAATCGGTGCCGTGATAATGCCGTACTTTAGTCGCATTGGTCCCGGGAAGATTAAATCGCAATTGATGGTGATGCTGTTGTAGCTCGGCTGTCTCCTAGGTCAGCTGATACAGCGCCGTCGGGGGAGGATATCGGCGATCAGTTAAATGTCTCTACTTAAATTCTAGATCAGCTGGTAAACCAAATGCAATTGATATATTAGAAAGTTATTGTCTGATATATGACATAGACGTCATTGTAATATGTGAGATATGGTTATTATAAGCATATGTGATGCTGAAATTAGTTTTAGGAATAAATATAGGGCGTAAACACTCGCGTGGCGGTGCATCTATGTTATCATCACAAAATCCCTAGATTTTGTAGACACAGACTGTACTTACCGGGTAAATACAGTTCTGTGGACTTAGTCTCCGGCTTTCGTCTTGTCCGCTGTTATGAATCTCCTTCGGAGAACAGTTCTCAAAGGGTAAAACGTATCGATAATATTGATGCCATAATGAATGCTTGCTGTCGAATAGACTGCTCTTTGATATTGGTCGGAGACTTCAACCCTCCTAAACTTGACTGGCAAATCAAATTATGTTTACCGACTATATATATATATATATATATATATATATATATATATATATATATATATATATATATATATATAATAAAGGTATTTAACTAAGCTAGTTAACTCAACTCCATCCCTCTAAATACAAGATCATTGAAATCCAAACCGTTATTCAGTCCCACGGCGCCAATATCAGGGGTGTGCAACCTCTTCAAAATCTACTACTGAGATGAAGAAGTTTTTCGACAAGAGCGAGTAGTAACTATCAGGAATATCTCTGTGTCTTGGAGGCTCATCACATGTCATTCTACGTAGGAAAACTAAGATAAAGGTGGTTGCTAATCGGCCTTCACTTCACTTGTGAGTTTCCTTAGGAACTCTTCCTATTGAGATTTTCCCTCCGGTTCTCAGGCGTATCCATCTCCCACTTGGTGCAAATGTATCTGGTTGCTCTGGAACCACTCAACAAACTAACCCTGTCACCTAACGAACTAACCGTTGAGCTAGTGAGCAACATAAGGTTACAACTGCTGGTGTCTGTTACTAGTGAAGCACTAGAGATTTCTGACCTCTTGAATTCAGCAGGGCTTATATATTTGTTTCTTTCGGGTTTGAAAGCGGAGTTTTTCCCCTACTAAATTCTGCTGGCACTTTGCTACTTAGGCATCACACTGCTTGCTTAACGGTAAGCCCAAAGCCTTTCTACAGCTGATAAAAACAGCTCAATAAGATGGCGCTCACATTTTTTAAGCAAGATTGTGTTGATTCTGGGTACAACCGCTACTGACTCGTTATTCCTCTTATGGATAGCGGTGACTAGGCTCAACTTCTAGGGGTACACTTGCTTAAAGGAACAGATTTATGTTTAGTTTTTCGATAATTTGGTCACGAATTCCATCCACTACCGTTCGTAATCTTAAACACAACCTCAATATATGCCTACACAACGCTTTCCCAGGCTAAAGTATATTTATATATATATATATATATATAGGCTGTGAGAAAGCTAGCTTGACGGAGAAGGTTACGTAGAGCAAGAAACCCTATCCGATCATATCTACGTAACTTTCTCCGTTAATCTAGCTTTCTCACAGCCTATTTTGCCTACACAACGGAAACGCCTTCCCAGGCTAAAGTACCCGCCTACAAAAAGTATTTAAAAAGGAAAGTACTTTCTCTCATTGAATCATCGGCAGTGGAAATCTCTGCACTACTAGAGGAAGCCTGCTGAGAGTCCAGCTCCTGCCCACATCTTAAGATAGCCAATCGTCTACCGTGCTACTGGTGGTTAGATTGCCGAAAAGCGAAAGACCTGCCACCGCCTTCGACGAGTATGCACGCGCAGCAGAGCAAGGCACTGGCCAGGATTCTTCTATTTGTGGGAAGAATACTAAAAAGCACCAAGAGCCTTACGTAAGACTCTTGGTGTTGGATTGAAAAAACTCTGGGGCAAAGGGTACAAGATCGTGCTTAACAAAATGCGCTACGCACAGCCGCCCCTTCCAATAAACGTAGCCCGACCAACTATAAATGCGCTGTTTCTACAAGACTCCCGCCGGAGCCGGTACTCTTTGATGAAACTTTAAACCTTACCTTAGAGCCAATCCAAAAGATCAGAATCGCGGCCGAATGCAAACTGCCAAAAGAGGCACCTGGCCCAGATGCTGTCCTTCCGCAAGCAGTACGCCTACTCCTAAAGAATCATCCAAATGTATTCAGACGCATAATGGGCGCAATCCTCACCAGCAAGGATTATCCTAAACGTTGCAAAACGGCACGTCTGACCCTTATCTTGAAACCCGGTAAACCACAAGAAGACCTCTCGGCATACTGCCTTATAAGCATGCTCTCTTGCCTATGTAAAGCAGCTAAGCACATTATTAACAGACGATTAGTTGCAGAATAAAAAGAAAAAAAGGCGCCGACGGAAAACCAGCATGGTTTCTGCGCCAGACACTCAATTCGGCTATCAGCCAAGTTTTATAAATAGCTGAAGCAAGAGAAGTTCACCGATAACAAACCGGTCGCACCGTCTGGCTGTACTTATTGACGTCTACAACGCGTTTAATACTTTTCCGTGACACGCCATAAATCAAGCACTTGCGAAGCCTGTCTGCCCCCCTACATACGACATATCCTAACGTCGTACCTAAAAGACAGAGCATCTATATACGAAGGCGTGGACTACGCAGTCACAGCCAGGGTCTCCCAAGTGTCTGTAGTGGGACCAACCCTGTGGAATATAGCCTACGATGGAGTATTTAGACTACCGCAGGCCCCGAGAACTTAGTCCAATGCCTATGCAGACGATCTGGTACTGATTGTTATTACCCGCGACGAAGCTCTGCTCGAATGAACAGCCAACGGCGCATTGACAGACATCCGACAACACCTCTGCACGCTAGGTTTTGAACTAGCTTTACATAAAACGGGAGCAAT
Organism: Dermanyssus gallinae; assembly: GCA_003439945.1. Classification (NCBI taxonomy): domain Eukaryota; kingdom Metazoa; phylum Arthropoda; class Arachnida; order Mesostigmata; family Dermanyssidae; genus Dermanyssus; species Dermanyssus gallinae. The sequence goes on from QVRM01000812.1 coordinate 480,761, forward strand.
TCTTCTAAGTTGTCTAAAGCGTCCTCCACGGAATTTAAATTTATACCTGGAAGGTCATTCAGTAACATCCACCTCAAGTACCTGGGCGTAAACCTGGATAAGGCTCCTACAGGAACACGCGCTACGCTGCAAAAAAACAGCCAAAAATCCTGCCACGGACCAGAGGAGCAACCGACTTTCGACGCCGTCTCGTCGCATCAGTAATAGATAGTATTATATGATGCATCCTTTTGGGAATGCACGACTACCAGAGCTACAACATGCCGCCTTCTCAACAAGACTTAGACCTATGGCGCTCAACAAAGCACGAGCATGGCTTCCACAACAGCCACAATGTCATCTCCGGACAAATTCCCTGGGACCTCAGAGCTAATGAACTGGCATAAAGAAACTCCTTAATTAAAAGCCGAACGGAGGGAGCACTAATCAGCAGAACAGACACCCTGAGCAAATGGAGTTAACAATGGGAAACAATCCAGCCGGGCCATTCTAGATATTGGGCAAAATTAATACTCCCTGATCTCAATCAAATGGTAGTCTCAAACACGGCTCCTTTACCTACCCACTTGCGCAACTGCTAACAGGTCATGGTAGCTGCTTTTAGCAATACCTACACCGCATTGGTAAAGCTAACTTCCTCGTATGTCGTATGTGCAACTCAAGGGAGGCTGACGATGTAAGGCACTGCTATGAACGCTGCGCCTTTTTCGACACCCAGCGATAGCTGCTGTCCCGGAACATACGACTGAAGAACCTCCTAACATGCCAAGCCCTTGTAGAGGGGCTCCTCGAAAATCATGGCTCCTGGATTATTATAAGAGGATTCGCAGAAGCTGTATCCACGACGAAAATAACCGCCACACAGAGTCGAGCAGCCTAAACGGCAAGAAGAGTGGTCAGGTGAAGTAATCTCGAAAAGACAGTACTGCGGCCATCCCCGGCAAGAGCCAAAGATTGGATTGTAGTGGGTTTGTGAGCCCCGCAGTACCGTGGCTTTAACAACAACGCCCGGTGTGCATCACGCATTTTACAAGTTACCTCTATATAGTCTAGATGATAAAACTAGTTTAAAAAAAAGTAGTCATGTGTACAACTGGAAGAATTTCTAGCGATTTTAACTCTTAGTTTTGCATGAAGTTAGGCATGTTGAAATGTGAATAGATAATGTTAGTGCTTTTCACATTTTACATATTTCGTTTACGAGAACTTGAGAATTGTGAAATGTAAACTTTAATAATGAATAAACATTAAATTTGAAATATATTTGTGTGTATATATATGCAATGTTTTTTTTTAATTTCAGGCCTATGGATCATCAGACAGAGATGCACTATTGGCGTCGTTCAAGCATTGCGACGTCATACGTTGGACGGCGCTGGCCGCCTGTTTCTGCTTGCTTGCGACGTCTGCTTTGCTTGCTGGCCTTCTCTTGTGACTACCGTCTATAAGAACAAAATATACTAATCTAGCTCTTTTGAAAAGTCCAACCACGCCAATATAAACGTTTTAGCTACGCAACGCTCCCTTAGTGTATATATGTCTACTACGTAGCCTCCTCTTTTCTCTCTCTCTCTCTCTCTTTATATATATATATATATATATATATATATATAGTGTCCATGCTTCTCTCGGCCAAAAAGGAAAACCGCCTCACTTTTTTAGGCGCTAGCTCGAGGCCGTGCCCTACCATCCAGGTGTTCATTATACATATGATCATTTGTGCTTCACCTTGTAGCGTGTTCTTTCCACGGGGACACAATTAGGAAATCGTGTACTGATAATTTGTGAAGTGCGTTCAGACGATCGCTCACGCGGATGACCTAGCCATCCTAGTCAAAACGCGTGAGAAAGGCACGCTACAACGAGGAGCGCAGGTATCGATCGATATAGTAAACGACCTCTCATATTTCGTAATGAATGTTAAGAGCGATATGTGACAAGCTCACGGATTTTTATTAGTACAACGGGAACGTGAGGATGTGTTTAGGAATAGCCAAACGCATCGTGATGAAGTGTAAACTAATCAACGACAGCATAAATGGTTCAGAGTGGCGATAGATACCTTATTCTTGCTCAAAAACTACATTTTCGAGTCTTGGCGCCAACACTGCTGCAACCAGCGTAAAAAGGTCCAGCAACACGTTAGAAAGAATCAGGAAGCTCAAAGATACAACGTAACAAGGATCAAAGGCTTTTAGTCGATGCTATATACGAAACGAGCACACGACGTTTAAGAACCCCACTCGAAGGAACATAACCGCAAATAAATCATTCAATCAAAGTTGTTGTTGTAGTGGTAGTTGTTGTTGTAGTTGTAGTTGTTGTTGTTCTTTGTAGTTGTTGTTGTTCTTTGTAGTTGTTGTTCTTTGTAGTTGTTGTTCTTTGTAGTTGTAGTTGTTGTTCTTTGTAGTTGTTGTTGTTCTTTGTAGTTGTAGTTGTAGTTCTTTGTATTTGTAGTTGTTGTTGTTGTACTATTTACCTCGCCTCCCCCCAGCGTAGGGGGGGAGGCGAGGTAAATAGTAACCTCGCCTCCCCCCCTACGCCAAATGCCACCCCCATTCCCCCTCCCAGTTCACAGCCCACACCCCGATATATATGTCGCGCCGCCGAATGCACGCGGTCTTTTCAAACTAAATCTGGCCTAACTCTTCATATAATACGCAACCACCCTACACTATTAAACGAAGACCGCGAAGCTCTCCCCCAAGGTAAACGGCCGCGATGGAATCCGCAGGACCGTGAACTAATGGCATCGATAGAAGCGGAAATTATTTTAGACAATAATGGCGAGGTTCCATATAATATCAATCAATCAATAGCATCTAGGTTCAATGACCGCACACCTGAGTCGATCAAGAGTCAGCGGAAATATCAGTCGTATCGGACGATGGTTAGTTAGGCGATTCGCAAGAAACGCCGCCGCTCCTCGTCAGGCCCCGACCAAGTCGAGGCTCCTGGGCCCAGACGAGCGAGAGATGATTCAACAAACTTATTGTTGTTATTGTTGTTGTTGTTTCGTTGTTGTTTTGTTGTTTCACGGGAGTACCTATGACTCTCTTTCCGGCGTTGGTCCGCTGGTGCGCGACTTCCGCGCGCTGCGGGGGCGCCAAAATGAAAGTTGATCAGACGGTGCTAACTCCCAATAGTAACTCTCCCGGGGCCACTTAACGGTGGTAAGGGGGCAAGGCATACGATATCGGTTGGATGACAACGATTTCATATTGTCATTCTGTCGTGGTCCATTCGAGGGCTGTTGAGGCTACTGCCAATACGGGGGAAATGTGCTGCATATGAAACTCGGGCCGGACGGTTAGCGCCCAACGGGTACCGTCTGGGACGCCTGCTGCCTTGGCTTAACAGACATAATGAGTGCGAGTTAGCCACACTAACGCAGACCGCCTGTCAAGAGGACCATCTGGCTCGGGGAACCCCTGCTCTGGAGTGGGTCGAACCTCCTTCGGGGGGGTGAGTAATATTCTGGGGTGTAACGCGTAATCGCGAGGTGATCGCGTCTAATCGGTAGGGCGAAGTAGTGTGGAGCCTCCATTCCGAACCTTGATAGGGGGGAGGATGGGGGGTCTGCTGGCCTGTCAATTCGGGCTGGCGGGCACTCCCGCGTTATGACCGGGGGTCCATCTTCTCTTCTTGCTTCAGTGGAAGTAAAAGTTTAAAATCGTTGAGTTCCGTAATCCGGAAAAAACGGCGTGAGCGATGGAGCGTATCGGGCTGTAGATGTTGGGGTCCGATACGCGCGTTTGACGTTGCCTTATAGCTGTCAAATGTTTAAAATTGCTTGACCTGCCGGCGCCAAACCGTACACTGTCACAATGTATCAACACAGTGTATGGTTGTCGTGTAGGTGTCTATGCAGTAGCACGAATTAATATATTGTATGGTTGGTAGACTATGCTACCGGGCGGGACAGTACAAGTAGTACAAGTACCAGTGCCGCCCCCCTGATATCTAGTGAGACACAGGCACCACGCCAACATATTAATTTTACCAATGCACAATGATCATGGGCGAAATGTTACACGTAACGATCAGTACAGGCCACCCTTGTTACTACACGCCGGCCGATTTCTCATTTGCAGCTGTTAACATATGGCCGGCTCGCCACACTGAGTGCTACACACATATATATATATATATATATATATATATATATGTATGTCACCACTCCGTGCGCGTTGACCGGCACATATGTGCACGCGCTTATTTCGCACCTGCATGTGGGGCAGACGTCACCCGTACGTTGGTCCGGGCGGGCGCCTGCACGTTGCCGATGTGCGAATGCACGTCAACTTCTTCCACAACACTCTCCCTCTCGGGTGCCTCTCGCTGCCACGTGGCCGCGTGGCGTCCAAGATGGCCGCTCGGCTTCCCAAGATGGCCGCGGTAGCGGTGGCGACTACATTGTTTTATATGTACCCCTAGGGATACATACATATACATTAGCAATCACCATAGACAGAAACAAGGCAATTTTTGGTGTTTGGTGGTGACCAAAATCGAATCGCCGAATCTGCCTATCTGATGACACACTGATACAGCGGGCACTAACTGCACACACACACAACACTGCCCAACACGTAAAACACTGGGTTTTCACCTCGGCAGTATCCGACCTAGTGGCCGGTTTGGCGCCGATGTTGATACACTATGGCGAATGCACGGTTCCACAAAACGCGAAATTTTCGACGAATTGATGGCAGCGGTGTGCTGATGGAGTTGCACTGGGTCGACGCCTTGCTGGCACGATGGTATGTGCACTTTTCCGGTCAATTTTGCCGATATTGTTAGCGAACAATACCGATTGACCGGGAGCGAGCGAAGATGCGACCGTCCGCTGTGGCGGCCGGAGGCAGACTGATCGGTCTCATCGGGACCGGCAGAAAATTTACGAAATAAAGCGCGCAGTTCAGACACAAAGCCTGATCATTGTATATATGGCCATCGGGCAGTGTAAATTACTATATTTACAAAATCTCATGTTTAAAAAAATCTGAACATTTTAATACAGCTTTGCAAATAAAGCCATAATCTGATTCTAAATCCGAATATATACGACGGCGGATCGGCAAGTTCGAGTGTTTTGCATTTTAAAAACGCCAATGTATTTTATTCATTGTTACGATAAAACGCTCTTCATCAGCAATACGCCTGCCAACACAAGCTTTGCGTTTATGGTTTACTTTTCGTTTGAAACGAACATGCATAAGGTTGTGTGTTACAGACCAATCGGAAGTAACTATGACTCTTTCCGGCGTTAGTCCGCTGGTGCGCGAGTTACGCGTGCTGCGGGGACCTTCACGCGCCCACTTGAAAGTTATTTAGACGGTGTAAACTCCCAATAGCAACTTTCCCGAGGTCACTGTTGTTGGCGCGGAAGGCAAGGCATACGATATCGATTGAGTGGCAACGAATACATATTGTCATTTTGTCGTGGCCCATTCGAGGGCTGTTAAGACTACTATAAGTGTACGGGGGAAGTGCGCTGCACATAGAACCCGGGCCGGACGGTTAACGCCCCGGGCTTTAGCAACCCGGTGGTACCGTCTGGGACGCCTGCTGCCTTAGCTTAATAGGCACAAGGAGAGCGAGTTGCCACATAAGCGCAGACCTCCCGACAAGGGATGAGTATAATCCGGGGTGTAACGCGGAATCGCGAGGTGACGTATCGAACCTCGACAAAAGGGAGGGTGGGGGATCCGCTGGCCTGTCTATTCGGGCTGGCGGGCACTCCCGCAAAATGTCTCAAGTAGTGGAAATGCTACAACTTAATTATGTTGATAAGCAGCGCATTCCGAAACACTACGCATACATAGTTCTGGCAATTTTGCGACGGACGGGCAGAGACCGAAGACTGCCTCAGTTTAGAAAAACCATTCGACGTCAATATCAAAAGAAAAAGTTGAAAAAACTTAATATCGGAGTTGACAATCGCCAATAAACGCCTTTTGACTCTCGAGGGATATGGTACAATATATTTTCAATGAGAATCTCTTAAACAAAATTTGATCAACAATAGGGACCAACTAGCAACGCCCAATGACCTGATGTATTACATTGTGTTCCGTAATTGGGTTTCTCCACCACAGTCGACGTTACGTGGCTCCACAACAGAATCGGTCGCTTTCTTTCTCTAGCTTTCCTCTAGACCGAGCAGTACCACTCTACCAACACTCGCCATTTCTAAGGTTGGCGGCGGCTCTAGGGGCTTTTTTAGTGCAAATAAGAATAAAAGCGCCGTAAGGAAAGGCTGCGGGCCCTTGTTCGGAATGAACATCTGCAGCAGGCGATTATTCTGGCTTCTTTTCTTGCTTCTCTCTTTAATGAAATCCCGAAGACATCGCACTCACCTGAAAATGCCTTCTAAGGGTGTTACCGAAGGGAAAAAAGGACCCCTTGACACCTTAGTCGCACCGTGGCATAGCAAAAAAAGCTTTATTCACAGAATACTGTCAGCATTAGTAGCACGTCGACTAAACATTTTTGTTGGGAAAGTACTAAGTGCTTGTCAAAGCAGCAGCACGGCTTAAAACGAGGGAGGACGACAATGGCGGCTTGCTATGTTCTTCTCAAGTATTCAAATGACTCTCCGGGGTAAACGTAACTTTCTTTTTGCTGTTTTCGTAGACTTTAAGGCGGCTTTTGATACGGCGTCATAAACGTATGCTGCTGGAGAGATCTGTAATCATCGACGACGGGGTAACTAAACACACCCCAATTACGACTACAGGAGTTGCACAAGGCGGTAACCCTAACCCGCTGTTATTCTCAATATTGGTGAGCGATCTGCCGGACAAAATCCAGCGTCGACACCCGCAAGTAAGTACACTCGTGTATGCTGATGACCTCGTTCTCTACTCCCGGAGTCGGCTTTCACCTGCAGCAATTGCTAGCCTCACTGCAAAAGTTTGTTGATTTAAATGCTCTAGTAAACGTAACAAAAGCTAAAGCAGTTTCGCCGCGGAGGTAGGCTCGCAAAATAAAGACGAATTACGCTTAAGCTTAGCACCAATACATTTTGTTCAACATTTTTCTTATTTTGGAGTAATCTTCTCAACGCAGGGTTTACATTTTACTAAACATATCGAGGTAAGAGCTCGTAAGGACATTTTATCGTTTCATAATATCCCAGAGCCTCATTGGTTGTCGCTCTCAACTTTTTCATTTAAAGATTGCGCCGACCGCTGCTTACGGGATATAGGTCATATGGCCTCACCTATCAAAAGCAAATCTGGAAGTACTTGACAAAATGAAAGCCAGTTTTCTAAAAAGAGTGCTAGTAAGCCACCGCACTAGTCGCAATCGACTTGTGTATCTGTTGGCCTCGACACCACTCTCTCGGAGTTCAAAGCAACTCATGCTTTACCGAGAACGGAGGCCTTGAGAATCATCTTGCCGAATGGGAGTATAAATTTGCGGATATTGATTGGCGTTTTTATGAGACTAGAGCTATGACTACAAACTACTGGAAGAACCCATATTGTAGAAACAGGTACTTTGTTACTGGACTTGCAATGCATGGATTTCATATGAAGATATGTATACAAAATGAGTGGCATGAGATATCAACCAAGTGTGAATGCAAACTATGCGGAAATGTATGTGATCTGTATCATCTCCAGTGTATAAAAGCAATATCGCTGATGAAAGTTATTTAGGATAGCTGTAGCACATATGTACATAATCTAAATATTGGTTAATAAACAATACCTTCATTCATTTAATAGTACAAATAAAGCGTGTGACTTCACGCACAGAAGGCGCAACGCAGAACGCTGGCTTCTTCGCGGGAGTAGAGGAAACTCTGGGGGGTGCGAAACGTCGAGGGGAGGGAGAGGTTCGATAGGGGTGCAGTGCCACGAGCGCTTCATGATATGTTGTGTCCGAAGGTAGGCCAGTCTCTTCTGTGCCATACACTGGAGGTCGAGTATACTCTTATGGAACCATTCGGTTTAATTTTCCAAATATTCCTCATATGACGTATGTAAATATTCTTATTATGACGGGACCTCATCGTTACTGTACGTTCTCTTACGCGTTTGTCTTAACACAGCCGCCTTGGAGGAATTCTTTCAGAACCTGTTGCTTTCCACGCATCCATTTCCGTTGCGTGTTAAAGACGTGTTATTTATTATCATCCCTTGTTTCAAGAATTATTAGTTGGGGCTCCTTTACTATGGCTGTTCTTGCCTGTATTTTCAATACTATATCTGCTCTCTCGTTCCTACATCTCTCTCAATTTGCAATACCTTTGGTGTAATTAGCACGAGGGACAGTTTGGTTATGTTGTACCCGTTCAAGGGTCGCCAGGGGAGGCATAGCTCGTGACAGGCGTCTCAGTTTGCATTATCATTTATTTAATTTTCTGCTAAGTTTTTAAATCATAATGTCCTGTTGGTTATGTTCAATCTATTATTGCAAAACGTTTATTTTTTACGAGTAAGATAGCAAAATAGCGCCTAACAGGTTTGTGGTGAGGACAACAGGGCATGGCACCTTCGCTGTACATGTTGTGTTAAGTTCGTGCATGTCAAATTCTAGCTGCACTCTTGCCTGTGGTGCACTGAGGCCAAAAATATTCACTTGTTTCTTAATAAATTGGTATTTTACCGACAGGGCCGTTAATTGACTGCGCCAAGCATCACTTTTTTTTATTGCTTTTATAGCAATAAATAAATAGTCGTTTTAATCATCCGTTGCGGCGGATGGTTTTTGACATTTTTAAATGGCAATTTCTCATATATTTATTAAGTCTTCAATTTTCGTTAGCACCTGTCAGATTTACCGTCAGAAATTTTGCCAGATCAATCGTAAGCCCACTGCATCCGAATTTTGGGAGAAAACCGAATGTTAGCACATACTGTCCACGTTGAAAGCTTGCAATTGGCAATAACCATCTGCCTCTCAGCATTCAGTTTCTTTCAAGTGAAACTGAGCTGGTTTACTGGGATTGCGACAGTTTATTAACTTCAACATAAACTAGATGTCGTACAATTATGATAGGCTGAGCATCCGATTTTTCAGTGACTGATAAATTCACAATTAGAAGTTACCTGGAGACAAGATGTCCTCGAGTCTTGTTCATAAGCATAAATAGTGCTGCAATATTCGGTGTTATTAGGTAAGTCAAAAAGTTCGTCGGCTTTCTGGGACCACATTTTTGAAATTCCCGCGCTCTGCAGCAGGGCCGCCTGAGAGTGCGGCTGGGTGTTTACATTCAGGAGCAGACCCGTGGCGGCGCGACGGTATACCGGTTCCAACTTTACCATTTCGTTTGTGGAATTGGCAGCTGTTTGCAATGGAGGACAAAAATACGCATTTTCGACACATTATGTTGTTCTCCTACCGTGAAGGCATAAGTGCAGCGCAAACAACTCGGAGGATATGTGCAGTCTACGGCGAAAACGCAGTACACAAATCCACAGTCGAAAAGCGATTCGCCCGTTTCAAAGCTGGAAACTTCAATCTCGAAGATGAACCGAGGTCAAGACAACCCAATGTTGTGGAGACCGACGAAGTCATAAGCCTGGTTACTTCAAACCCAGGTTTGACCATAAAAAAATTGAAGATGTAACGTCTCCCACGGAACCGTTTGGAATCGCCTCCATGATGCAGGTTTCTCGTGCAAGCGGAATATCTGGCTACCACACGACCTCAATGATAGGCAGCTTGAAGGGCGAGTCGATACCTGTCACGCACTCCTCCGAAAGAACTCGAATGAGCCATTTCTGAGGAGATTGATAACCGGCGACGAAAAATGGATACTCTACAGAAACGTAACACAGAAAAGAAGTTGGGTCCCCAGAGGTTCTCAGGCCGCAGCTATCCCTAAACCCGAAATTCATCAGAAGAAGGTTATGCTGTGCTGCTGGTGGGACTGTAAGGGCGTCGTGTATTTTGAGCTGTTTCCAATGGGTCAGACGATCAACTCCGTCGTCTACTGCAGACAACTCGACGATTTGAAGGCTGCAGTAGCAACGAAGCGCCCTGAATTGTCAAACAGGTGGGGCGTCACTTTTCAACATGATAAGGCGACACCACACAAAAGTTTGGCCACCCGGCAAAAATTGGCGGAGTTTGACTGGGATGTGCCGCCGCACCCAGCTTATAGTCCCGACCTCGCACCATCTGATTATCACTTGTTCAGGTCTCTCCAGGACTCCCTTGATGGCACAACATTTGAATCTTTGGAGGCTATAAAAAATCACCTCACTCAGTATTTCGACGAGAAGAACAAGACGTTCTGGGAGAAAGGAATCATGGATCTACCGAGGCGATGGGCGAAGGTTACCGAACAAAACGGTCAATATATCATTGAATAAAAATACTGTTGTCTGTATAAATAAGGCTCTTTAAAATCGGGTAAAAAAAGCCGACGAACTTTTTGACTTACCTAATAGTCTTCTGTTGTTCTATTCCGTCGCTCACTAAAGCAGACAGGTCGGCATGTCGTTATTTGCTCGGCTTATGTATGGCAAATATGTTCGCAGTATAAAGCCGGTAAAATTCGGCTTTCAACATAAAATATTAAATCGTACGACAATGAGTTGTAAATGCTGCGTAATGTGGCTCAAGATGCTTTATGCTTTACTTCTTAGTCAGTGTCTGATTGCTTTATTTTCCGGTCAGAGACAGGGGTTTACTCTATAAATTACGTGACAAACTCTACCTTTGACCTTTAGCGCGTAACTTTTTCGGGTAGTCAGCGGGTTCTATGGCGCCACTTTTCTTTCGCAGGCTGATACTTTTGTCGCTTAGCCGCTGTTACTACCACTACTGCTGCCGTTTTCTCCCGTTGCTATTCTTAACGCCTACTTTCTTCTATGTCATCATCGGTATTAACTCTATAAAAACGTCTAATAAATTCCGCATGCTGTTCTTCATGTGGTTGTGCGTTCATCATATTAGGCCTACTATGGTATTTTACTACTATTGTCTACCCGTATTAAATATGCAGATGAGTCTGCTGGGTTGAGAGTATGCAGGACTAAATACGCCTGCCAGCTGCATCACCACACCAATATCTTGCTCCTTCCAGCTGCGTTCTTTGACCTACCTATTGCTTTGCTTCGCAGCAGCTTGCTAACACCGCTCATTCAAAATCTTTCGAACTCTGTCTTATTTGTCTACAGGAAGGTCGTTTAAGCCGCATCTAAAACACGACCCGGTGCATTCGTGGAGAGATCTCGGGAATGCGTGATGAACATGTATTGCCTGTTTTTTTGGCTATGCTTGGTAATATAAAAATAACAAAAAAAGTTTTTTTTTCGGTTTTGTCCGAAGTAAAGAATCATTAGAAAATTCGAAAAAAAAAAGATTTTGTAGACCCAATATTTGAGATGTGGCCCAATTTGCCGCATTTGTGGCAGCGTTTGGTTGCCACCAACTCAAACGTGCATGTCCGCGCCTGGTGCCCAACTCTATAAATCGTCACTGGTTAAAACCGTATGACATTTAGTAAATATATGCTAAATGTAAGTGTCTACACGGCCGTTGTTGCACAATAAGGAATTCGTTCAGCTTCCGTGCCTACTTAGTAACCTTCTTCTCTACGGCCGACTGTCGTTAACATAAAGAAGCATCATTTTGAAATAGTATTTTTGTTTTTGTCTCGGATAATTGCTCCTTGTGATTGATTCGCGTATGATTGTTGCGCAGATCTCAACATCAATATTGACGGGTATCGGCAACAATTCCCGCGACATTCTTACTAGGCGGATTAGGTCAGGGTTAACACCTGGTGTTTGCTGTCACCGAGACATACTTTTCACTTGGTGGATATCTTCATAACAATTAGGGGTGCTACTCATTACCGATTTTTTTTTGCATTTTGCACGTAGTGTGAGTACAAATCTAATACTGGTGGATAGCGCCATCCTTGTTAACGCTTTGCTAAGAATATTCGAGTCGATTCTTCCACAGCTTGTACAATTTTCAACAGAAATTATGTGTATTCTAATGTTATCGATCAACCAGTAACGAGCCTAAAAAGTGAGTATATGGTACGAAACATTTGGAACTGGACATTTTGATCTGTGCGGCAAACCTGTGAAGGACGTTCAAAAACAGCACACAACGATGCACATAATATTATTTAATGTCGTATAATCAATCCAGACATTCAGTTGATGATCGTTAAACAGAAACAGTAAGCATCTAATTGATGTCGAGTAATAAAATTTAGATCAGAGAATTTTATGCACATTAAGTATCGGTGAAATTGCTGTGAAACGGTTTTTCTGTGGAATCGGTACAGTTTCTACGACAAATTTTTGGCCCAGTTTGATCTGGCAAGTAGGCCATTCAGTCCTCCGGGCGAGGGAATGTATGCATACCTTGCGGCACGGAACGCTGTCGACTGGGAAACTTACCATGTGCATACCGATACTACGAGAGTCAACCAAATTTACCAGATCCAGAGCAAAAAGTTGAGTATTCTGAAAACTGCTTTCTTCCAAAATGTTAGAAATATGTTGTAATTGCCGAATTGTGTCTAAATTGCTGTTGATGGAATACACCGTTTACAATCAATCAGTTTCATTTACTCACCGTTGTAAGTAGCAGTCAAATACTTACGGGTTGAACGAAATGCTTAAAAAAGGGCTGCCCTGAAGTATGGCTGCTAGTGCACCATTTGTTTCGCCTACTTTTTGCCTTTTACTCATTTTCAACGCACAGGTTTAGGTTGCCAGTCCTGGCTTGTCGTAAAATTATCGTAGCCAACGTAGGAGTTTAAATTAAATTTGTTTAAGTATTGTTGGTATCACCTAAGGTGTCAAAGTAGGTGTAGTGCGTCACACACATTTACATCATATGGTGCATAAAAGGGCTAGGTGATTATAATTGACATGTTGATATCGTTGAATTTTCAGCGTACTTCAATGGTACGATAATCGATGCAATAAACTAGAGGGCACAAGTAAGTTATTTACAGACAAATATTGTAAAACACTTAGCAAATTATTACAATGAATTATCAGCACCATGTCCTAATTAAAACTAACTAGCAACAACCATTGTGGCCACATGCATTTAATTAACCTGCTCGCTTATTTTATGGCGAGTAATGTTGTTTTCCTGGCATGAGTACGTACACTCGTCATCAGAACATAGGACATCTTTTTTGGGAGTAAAATGGCTGCAAACTCTGCGTCACAGTGATCGGCCTGTTGCCGATTCGTTAGCAGACGACGTTTGTACTTCAATACTTGATGATATACTATGAAATAATCGGGCCTCCCTTTATCTACTCACCCCACTATAACTGCTATATACGTCTGGGGCATTCCGTACCGCACGGTGATGGGCAAGCTTCGTAAGCTTTGACCTACCGCCCCATATACCTACTCAACACCATCAGCAAACTTTTCGAGAATGTGCTGGTCAGACGCCCGAACAAAAAGATCGAAGAGAAAGCCGCTGTGTCGGACAACCAATAAGGCTTTCGCAAGAGCCGATTGACCCTTGATGCCGTCAAACGAGTGCTCCAGGTAGCCTACACAGAACAACAACGGACACTTAAAGCGCGCAGTTATGTTTTATTTATCCTGCTTGACGTGCAAAACGCGTTTAACACAGCGAATTGGTGAGTTATAATGGACACACTTAAACAGAGAGGCATATCCCCCCACATGCGACAAATTATTTCCTCGTATCTTGACGCGCGTTTGCTTTCGGCCAACGGTGAGGTCCACCCTGTCACGGCGGGCGTCCCGCAGGGCTCAGTGTTCGGGCCGATCCTCTGGAATAAAGCACGCGACGAAGTCCTGCGGTTAGACAACTTGCCGGGGCGGACATAATTGCCTATGCCGGGGACCTGGCGCTAGTGGTTACCGCGAGAACGGAGGCGGTGCTTGAGGCGCAAGCGAACACGGCTCTTTTCAGAATATAGAAGTGGATGGCCGACAACTTTCTGAAACTGGCCCCTCGGAATACCGAGGTAATCTACCTAGCCGGCCGCCGTCGTACTAGGCAAGCGTCCTCAGAACTTGTAGAGCACCAGCTGACATCAAACGGGAGGCAAGGTACCTAGGCGTAACGCTGGACACAGGCCTCACCGGCCTGCCACACGAGCATCATCCAGAAGGTCACGAAGGTCTCCAGAACCTTGCACGCATCGTTCCTTGCGAGGCGGCGCGACGCACGCTAAGTGGCTGCTCCTAGCGGCCGTCGCAGAGGCCATTGCTCTGTATGCCGCGCCCATATGGGCTGATATGGCGCTGCGGACCGCAAAGGCACGGCGCATGATACGAAGCTCTCAAAGAGCGATGGCAATCCGGCTTACGCGGGCATATCAGACTGTCTCGACGGACGTCCTGTTGGCGCTCGCCTGCCAGATCTCTTGAGACATACTTGCCGAAGAAAGAAGCAAGCGCAAAGTGGGCGGCGATACTTCCTGGACCCAGGCACGGGAGCACTCCCTGGACACATGGGCGCGCACGTAGTCTAACCCATCAGCTGGGGATACCAGAGGGGCTTGGACAAAAAGCTTAATCACTGACCTAAAAACCTGGTATAAACTCAAGGTAACACTTACATATTACTCCGTGCAAGTGTTCACAGGACGACTGGAATGGACAACTCCAGTCGTTTCTTTTTCGCATATGCAAGACGAATAGAGATATCTGCTTTCTTTGCACTACAGGCGCACCCGGTGACAGGCGCACACCGTAGAAGACTGCGAGGACCTTGCGGTCTACCGCACGGGCTTTTCCTATGTCCACAAAGGTAGCCAGACTACCACCATCGTGGCCAACATGCTCAAGTCGACAACGGACTGGCACGCTAAGATCCTATACCTAGAAGGGGCTTATGCCTGAAAATTTTTGCCAGGAGCCGCACATTGCGATTCAACACTACTCGTAGACTAAGGAGAAGGTCGCAGCATGGGACTTCCCCCTCCTGGTCTCGAGGTAATGGCTTACAATTCCGAACCAGGAGAGGGTGGGAGAGGTGGTTTTAATTGGGAAGCACGCACGGATTGGATTGAGTGTTAGTCCTACACTATCCTCCATTAACATCAAAGGGTGTGCGTAATGCACCTCTTAAAAAATTAATAATGGTAGACATAGCGTTATAAGATACTGAGTTAAACTGCGACAAGGTTCTCTTGGTGAGGCTGTAGCTAAGGTCACCCGCGTCCTTCTAAACTCAGGTCCGAAATCATAAAATATGCGGCGATCTCCACGCTGGTATGATAAAGGTTGTTTTATGTTGAGGTAGTCTTTACAAACAGCGCCTCTAGCAATCCTCCAAGCTTCCTACTATGCGAGCTCTAAGCCTCCAAGAGATTATTTGCTGAGTCACTTAATAGACCAATTTAGTCTAGACGAAGTCAATATTTTTTCCAGCTTAGAAACCGCCTAGCCCATCCTCAGAAGAACCTTGAGGCGCGATGCGGAGGTAGGCCTGAAAGCGTATTACCCCAGCGTGACTGGAAAGCTTCTTTGCACGATGAGGTACAACGAGGTCTCTTTAACGAAGCTTCCGACGACACGACCAAAGCTCGCCTAAACGTTGTATCCGCCAAAGATTCAGGCGCCTGGTTACACGCGCTTCCCAGTGCACCCATAGGTGCTCTTCTTGATAACGGGACGATTCGCATAGCATGAGACCTAAGACTAGGGCAGACCTAGTTAGCACTCACCGGTGTCAATGTGGTCACCCCGTCACAAACTGGGATATCATGGGTATCATCAGCGCAGGCCGACGCCCTAGACACGCCGCTATCAATGAGACCTTCAGCAGAGCCCTTAGGTCATGCGATCGTCCGAGCATCATTGAACCCCCGGGCCTCTGTGCGGCGGACGGCAGGCGTTTAGATGGGATGACACTTACACCACTCGAGCGAGGCAAAATGCTGGTTTGGGATGCAACCGTTACCGACTCCCTAGCACCTTCTATGGTCGGTGGCGGCGCATCCGAAGCTGGCTATGCAACCCACTTTGCGGAGACCAACAAGCTAAGAAAACACTCATCAATTGGGCATCCCCACAAATTCTGAACTCTCGCGTTTGAGACCTTGGGTTTCCTGGTGTTCGGACCAGACAACTGATCCCCAAAGTCGGCACTATGTTAAATATTTCAATCGCCCATTGGCATAGGCTATCTTCCGTAATATGTGTCCCGCATACCTATTGTAGTATACGGAAACAGGTAATAGATGTTTTTTGATATTAGATAAAAAAATAAGATACAGATATGAACCACGTGTGTAAAGATGGCTTCCATTATTCGAAGGGAATGTCTCTAGGCTTAGCGTAGATATTACATGCCGATTAAACGTTTGCCAGCGTCTAACTAGTATGCTGAATTTTGTTTTTTGTTGAAGCTGTGAAATACTTTGGTGTTTACTGATCTTAAACTATTATGCATCTGTTAGTGTGTAAAAAAAAGTGAAGGTATAACTCAAAGCCCTTCTTTTAATTATCTGGAGATTGGTCAGACTTATCTGAGATTAACTTTAGTTTTTATTTATCCCTCATAATTTGTCATGCCGCTTAAATCATAACTGTGAGCAAAACTCAAATTAATATATAGTCTTGTTTCTGCTTATATATTGCGCTAAGTGTTTTTCTGTACTGCTATTGAAGAAGACGATCTTTCTTCGGATTTAACGAAGTGCCAAGGGTGCAAAGACAGTAATTAGCACTTGGCGTCGTCTCTTTGCAGATGGTGAGCTTTATACGGCTTTCGAAGAACCGCCAAAGAGTGTAAAGTACTTGCATGTAGATCAGCTTTGCAAACCGTGGCCTTTGTATCTTCAAAAACAGTATGTTATCCACGGCGAAAGAATTGCTCGCTTCGCCGGAGGTAGCGATCTTTTCAATGAGACCGGAAACCACGAAATTGATGAGTATGTCCTTTGTTTATTGATAAAGCATAAGACCGTTCCATTACCTAGTGATATTACTAAGGGATTGTAAGGACGACGAACTGTCGACTACCTGGGGAGTTCGCCACGCAAAGGTGTTCCACAGTTTAGTTAGCTGGCTTAATAAAGCCGGTACTCCGCATAGTATTAGGCCACAAAATCATCAGAAAGATTTTTCTAGCAGCATTATAGCACCTGACAACCCTTCTTTCAAATAAATTGTGGGGTCTCTGAAGTATGAGCTTAATACATCATATTTTATTCACCATAGTTGTTGGTAGTAGGATTGCATGGACACACATTGTTTGCTACGAAATTATAACAATATCTCGTTCACACGCGCCTGTAACGAGTAAGAGACTAATGCCGAACATATTAGAACATGATATCGACAGATGTTGCACTCACCACAAAACTTACATACACAGTCGTTAATATCATAACATTCACCTTTGAGGCACATATAATGGTGATAACCGTGCCATGTTACCCTGCACACTAATGGTCGGTTACTTTGGAAGGCACGTTTCCACTTCGCTGAGCGAAAAGCAGGCCCATCTGTATAGTTACACATAGCAAAATGTACGTTTCGGTCTTCCCTGAATGTTCTGCACATGTCGAGTGTAATTGCACTGGTCGCTAATTTGTCTAGGAGTAGGTCTTCTACCAGAGTGCGTTCTCCGCAAAGTTCTAGTGCCAAGGTAGCTGACGCGTTCTTGGGTAATTCCAGTACACGTTTCACAAAGCACGCCTTTACACGGTCTAACATTTTGAGATCGCGTAATGTTAGGTGCGGCGCAATTACTGGGAGACAGTATCGGGGTAATTTTCATCCCGAATATTTTCATTGCTGTTTCAAGATCCACGTCTCGAATGTCTCCGAGCAGTATAATCGCTTGCCGTGGCCTTTGCTCGCATTTCCTCGATGTGTCTGCTAAAAGTCAGTCGCGGTGTCAGGGCATATGAGCCGCCGCGGCTGAAGCGAAGGATCTTTGTCTTAGAAATATTAATTATCAGTCGGTTCTCCGCACACCATTTTGAGGTTTCATTAAAGTAGAATTGTGCGTGATCCCGGGATTTGGCTAAGATGACGAGGTCGTCCGCGTAGAAGGCATGCGGTGCTTTCATTGTGCAGAAAAGGTCTGTAAGCCAGCAATGTACAGTATAAAGAGAAATGGGCTTGCAGAGTCGCTCTGCGCTACTCCAGTCGTTTGTGTAACAGGCTCGTTTATTTAGTGATTTCCGTTTTTTATGGTTATAAAATTGTGGCTTAGCATGTTCCGAATTAATTGAAAAGTTGGCTCTTAATATCGAACCTCTCTCGGAGGATTTCGAGGAGGCGGTCCCTAGGCACACTGTCGAACGCGGTTTGGAAGTCGATAAAGGCCGCATACGTCATGTTTTTGTTTTGTTGGCGTTCACTGGCGTGTTCAATCACAAACCGTACCGTTTGTAAATATGCTGCATGAGTATTTTTCTCCACTCGTTAGGTATTCTGCCACCGCATTTATTAAAGAGCCTAGTCAAATACGGGCCTATAGTTTGCACGTTAGCTTTTAAATCACCGAGCAAGGTGGCTTAGTGGCAAAGATTTTGCCTTGCATTCGGGAGGTCCGGGTTCGAGACCCAGACCGGCTACTCTTAAATTGGCTTGCATGGTTTCCAATTTAGACGAGGTAAATGCCGGAGTGGAGTAAAACTTAGCCATGACATGAAAAATCCGTACACGGGCAATTGCCTTACGGGAAATCTAACATAAAAATGCATACACAATAAGATTCGGCCCAGCTGATTTGCCATTTTGTCTCGATATTATTGCACCTATGACTTCATCATCTGTAAACACAAGAGTTTCGTCTGAGTCATCTCTGGGCGGGAGTGTAAATTCGTTTCCTAAAAGGTCTTTAATATGTCTGATCCACTCGGTATCGTTTATGAGTGGGTTTCCTGGATCTACTCTATGTGGCAGGAGGAGCCACGGTTTATTTACACTAAGCTGTATAAGATGTAGACGTCGCTGTTGTTCATAATGCTGCCTTTTCTCTCGTATCATGTTTTTAAAAGCTTGTTTCATTAGCGCTAACTGGTAAAGCCCATTTTGGTCATAATCTTTATTGTTACAAATTGTATATTTTAAAACTCTACATTCGTGGTCGAACCAGGGTTTGTGCTTGCACGGTATTTTTTCTCTTGTAAGCGATGATAGGTGTATAGCCCAGTGAAGGGTCCTCTCGCTGCAGTCTATGTCATCGAGGCTTTGATCGATTGTATCGCTTGTATGCTTGTATGTGGGGGTTTAACGACCGGCAAACTCTATAACTAAGTACTGAAGGCGCGATAAATAATGCGAGATAAGTCGAATACTACCTTACAGGGTTTGCGAAGAGCTGAGAGTAGTGACCGAAGGTTATGAATTATGACCCCTGGCTGCGATGCTGACGACAATACAATATCGACGGCGCTAGCGCCGTTCCAGCTCATGTATGTTACTTCCGTATAGTCATTTTCAATTTGAAGTCTTAGTTCTTGTGTCCCTGCTATGAAGGCAGCCCGGCGACTACATTGCTTTGTCAGGTCGCAACTGGTGTCGGCACCAACTATAATGTGTTTTTCTGTTTTAGTACAAAGACACTCCTCAATGTCCTCAATAATATAGGCTACTTGCCTTTCTGGAGGGCTATATATACATATGAGATAATAGTCTGTGATTTCTATTACGACATGCCGAGCTGTGGCACGCAATAGCTGGGCCCATTCAGTAGTTCTTATTGCAACACATACACCCCACTTTGGCCTTCCTCTGCCCCTTGTCTTTACGGCTAGACCATGAAATACTTTATGATCAGACAGGGTTATGCGTTATCTATCCGTTGCAAACGTCTCTGTTAACAGCAGTGTGTCGTATTCGTTAAATTCGTCTTCTCCCGAAGATTTCCATAGCGATTCTAACGATTCGACATTCCACAGAAGACATTTTGATCGCACGTTGGTTGCTTACAAAGTCACTTATCTATCTAATGTCGGACCTGGACAACATTTTCTAGTGGAATGTACATCATAAACGTTGGGCCCTTAGCCTCAGCTGATATAATTATATAAGCTAAATGTAAAAAATATATATTAGCATCTAAAATATATATAATATGTAATAGATGCATTTTAAAAGAAAGACGTATCTAGATCCAATTCCAACATAAATATAATGGGGCAGTCGATGAGTGAATAACAGGGAAACTTGTAACAATGTCCCCATATAATTAAATCACTTTATATATCGAAAAAAATAGCTTGTGTGTAGTAGAGCAGATTTCCTAACCACAGCTGTCAAAAGGATATTTTAACTCGATGTCATCAGAATATGCAAAAGAACTGACCGGTTTGTTTTGAATCGGAACCTTTAAATTCTGCCTAACGCTGACATCGTTTGCGTATACTACATTACTAGGGTAATTTAAACAAATATGGAACAGTTTATTCGTATAAATTTGTACCATACCTGTTACTAGGGAGTACAAATCCATCTTACCATTATATCATGTACTGAACTACATCTCACACTTTCACATGAGTAAATACTAAGTTTACTTTTTAACATATCTTTCAAGATGACAGCGGAATGTGCTTATTACAAAGTTATTTCGGTCATCATTTCGCTTATATTCACAATTGTATTTTGGCCTCCTTTCGGACAATATTTCAATTATTTAGCAGTATACGTACAGTTTCTGGATGCATTTTCGACGCATGGCTATATCGTAATTTCCTGAAATATCAAATTCAAAATAGACTGCTTGGGACCTTTTAACGATAGCATTAAACGTATTAATCAGATAAAGCACACAGGGAATATCTTAGTATTTGTGTCCAATGATTTCATCCGAAACTGCACAAATTAAGTTTCATTGTAGAGCGGCACGAGTACAGGGTTGCTGTTTGGATCTCACGGGGCTCCATTTTGGGGCCCCTTTTCTGGAACTTAACCTGTGGCGACAAGATGCAAAAGTCGACTACATAAAAAGGGTCCTACAAGCTGGCTTTGATGATTATCTGGCTTTGATGATTGCCTGGCGGGCCGACACGGGCCTACAGCGCGCGGCTGCCGACATCTGATCGATGGTGGCTTAGTGGATAGACCGCAATCATTTGCCCTTGCGCCCGATAAGCGCGAGACACTGTATTTAGCGGGCCGGAAAAGATAAAGAAATTCTGGAGAACAACAATTGTTAGTACCAGAGTCAGGGACATCACGCAGCAACCGGACACACGCTGTTCTGCGAGTCTTTTTAACAAGTCAGGTGCACGGTCTCTACAGCCGTGCGGGGTCACCCAATTCGGGAACGGGCGAAAGCGTAGACATCAACTTTTTTATTGTTATCTAAGGTTTTCTAAGCACATAAACGTAGCAAACAAACCTGGCGTAGCGTGATACATGTTAACATATTTCTTTAGTTAGACTTAGTGGCAGGGATATTCGTTTTGAACTTTACAAATCTTTTTACCGCATTTAATCAACCAGTGCGTTTGTTCTGTACATTTGTCCATGCTTTGTTCCAGAGATCGGGCATAACAGTTGACATGAGGCTGCGAGCTCAATTTAGCATGAAACTACAATCTTTAGAAGCGGAGCGACTGCCAAAAATATTGTTGCCAATCTTTTTGACGAAAGATGCATGTATTCTTCTAGCTATTCCGACTGCGCATAAACACAAAATCCAAGTAATGTCTATTGGACACGCGTACTGACATACGCATAGTATGATTATTATCACTGTCTTGGTATCACTTGATCAGCTGTTTATTTTACTGTAAAATGATGTGTTCCTTTTTGGATCCGCTGTTTCTAAGTGTTTGTAAATGCAGGGGTTCACTTCGGTGTTTCTCTTGTGCGATATTCATTTAGTTCAATTGCTTATTACTTCTAGTCTACTTACAGCTGATATTTCCCGTTTTGTCTCTTCGTCACTGAGGAAAAAAATTTTAACCGGCACCCTGATAATGCCGTACTTTAGTCGCATTGCTCCCGGGAAGATTAAATCGCGGTTGACGGCGATCCTGTTGTAGCTCAGCTGTCTCCTAGGGAGGATATCGGCGATCAGTTAAATGTCTCTACCTAAATTCTAGATTAGCAACTAAACCAAATGCAATTGATACATTAGGAAGTTATTGTCTGATATATGACATAAACGTCATTGTCATATGTGAGATATGGTTAATAGGAATATATGTGATGCTGAAATTAGCTTTAGGAATAAATATAGGGTGTAAATACTCGCGTGGCGGGCATATGTATTCTCATCACAAAATCCCTAGATTTTGTAGACGCAGGTTTTACTTACCGGGTAAATACAGTTCTGTTGACTTAGTCTCCGGCTTTCGTCTGGTTCGCTGTTATAAATCTTCTTCGGAGGGCAGTTCTTAAGGGGTGAAACGTATGGACAATATTGATGCCATAATAAATGCCTGCTGTCGAATAGACTACCCTTTGATATTGGTCGGAGATTTAGATCCATCACTATCTCTATGAATGGTGTATGGGACGCTCTTGGGGCTCGGCGCCACGAAGAGGAATCTTATGGATCTTACCGTCTTAACGTTGCAAGGAACCTTGATGATATACCGCTTGCACCGGGTCCATGAGAGCGGGGGCTACCATCAAGCAAGGACTCGGACAGCTGATTCTTAACCTCACGTGACACCTTTTTACCACAATGTTTATTAAGGCGAGCACTACAGGATGCAACTGGATAAGGCTCTCACAGGAACACGTTATGTGCGCTACGCTGCAAAAAAGCAGCCAAAGCCGTAGCAGAGCTACGAAAAATCCTCCCACGGATCAGAGGAGCAACCGACTTTCGACGCCGTCTCGTATCATCAGTAATAGACAGCATCATGTTAGCTGCACCCTTATGGGGACGCACGACTACTAAAGCTACAACACGCCGCCTCCTCAACAAGACTTAAAGATCTATGGCGCTCAACAAAACACGAGCAAGTCGCATGGTTTCCACAACAGCCACACAGGTCCTTTCCAGACAAATTCCCTGGGACCTCAGAGTTAATAAACTTGCATGAAGAAACTCCTTAATTAAAAGCCCAACGGAGGGAACACTAATCAGCAGAACAGACACCCTGAGCAAACGGAGGCAACAATGGGAAACAATCCAGCCGGGCCATCCTAGATATTGGGCAAAATCAATACTCCCTGATCTTAATAAAATGGTAGTTTCAAACACGGCTCGTTTACCTACCCACTTGCGCAACTGCTAGCATGTCATAGTAGCTGCTTTCAACAATACTTACACCGCATTGGTAAAGCTGAATCCGTCGAATGCCGTTTGTGCAGCTCAAGGGAGGCTGACGATGTAAGGCACTGCTATGAACGCTGCGCCTTTTTCGACACCGAGCGAGAGCTGCTGTCCCGGAACTTACGACTGAAAAACCTCCTGACATGCCAAGCCCTTGTAGAGGGGCATCTCGTGTCTCATGAGTCCTGGATTATTATAAGAAAATTCGCAGAAACTGTCTCCGTGGCGAAAATAACCGCCACACAGTCGAGCAGCCTAAAGGGCAAAAAGAGTGGCCATTGAGCGTATACGTGGCTTCGAAATTACTTATTTCCTAAAAATACAATTATTTGGCGTACCACTGCGTGTTGGAATCTTGTCGAAAACGTGCGTGTATATTGTGAAGAAGTGCAAACTTATTAACGACAGCGTAAACAGTCCAGAGTGGCGCAATGTACCGTAAATCGACAGCCTATTCACGCTCAAAAACTACGTTTTCAAATCTTGGCGTCAACAGTGCCTCAACCAGCGTAGAAAGAGTCCAACGGCACATTAAGAAAAATCAGGGATTTCAAAGAAGACAAAACGGTGAAAGACAGTTGCAAGCTACATGCATTGGCTATTGGTTGACGCGTCAAAACTCAGCCCATGACGATGTACTCTCATTGGTGCTATCTCTGTTGTTCAAAGCTTTCTCTGGGGGGAACGCTTGAGCCCGGCACGATCGAACGGCAATTGGTTAAACGCACGTGCTTTGTGCACGAACAAAACTAGAGATAGAGACAAACTCAATTTAACAGTATAAATTTTGCGAATCCGTTAGTGCAGACTGCGCCGGAAAGCAACAACAACAGTACCAACAAATAGGTGATTCTCAAGAACAAAGCAACACCAACGAGCTGATGTGTATTCCGCCATGTCAGATGCATCAGCTTGTGTCACAGCACCATCCGATCTAGAAGGCAAAAACGAAACAAGCTGGCTCACACAATGGTTTATGCAGTCAAACCACTCCGCATAACACGCGGCACTCCCGCAAACCCAAGAATGTTCACGGTAGCATTTTGACGAAAAACAAAATGAGAGCGGTGGTGATATACGCGACGGGTCGGCCAAAGACTCAGATCTCGTTTTTGATGCCGCAATTCGCGGCGGTAACCCAAGTAAAGGCTGTCCAGACTGGAAACGTGGCAGTGTTTCGAACCCGGGCGGCAATGGTGAAAAACACTAAGATCATTTGCAGAGGAATTACCAGAGATCACCAGGACTCTCGTGGTCGGCAAACGGGAGGAAGGAGAAGCTATTACGCATCGACAACGAGCCGAGCAAGACGCAGGAACGCAGGAGCGGGACACCGGTCGGAACACTTCCTGGAAGACTTGAATATAGTCATAGCCTAAAGGGCATGTTGGGCAGGATAGCTCGACGCCCCAGTAGACTTCTACCTCAAGGAAATTCTCGAGCGAGTGTTTATAGTATTCATGTTAAAAAATCTCCCCGCTTGCTCGGGCCGTTTACATATGACTATGCAGACCCCGCCGTCGGTATAGTGAGAACGAATGTGATCTCTACCCACGCGTCATGATGAGTTATTATAAGAAATATTCTGCTACTTTTGGAATACCAAATGGAAAACCTAGCATATTGCATCTGGCTTAATCATACAGTGCTCATATATTCGTGTATCTGGCTAAACAACGGCGTGAGTCTAAAATGGTATGGCAGTATTTTGTTTGTAATAACGATATTTAGCAGAACGCTAATATTTAAACGGTTTGTGGTCGTTTGTGTTCCACCTTGTTATCATCAGCCGCCTCGCTTGTATTTTTAGCGATAAAGCCATGCATTGTGCAGTTTGTAATGTTTGGTAAGTGGTTATGTGTCTAAATAGTATTTTTCGACAACTTCACTCCTATATTGGCTTAGTACGTGAAGGCCTGCGTTTAACCAGCCCTCATTTGCAGTTTAGCTTTCCTGCCGTGGCGTCGCAAACTTTTAACGAATTTCAACCGTTAGTCCCCTTAAAAAATAAGGCTGCTCACGCACGGTGCCCGTTGAAACAAAAATACATAGTAGACCTGAGATTGATTTGGTTTTTATTTATTTCATATAATTTGTCATGCCATTCAAATAAAACTGTGAACATAACTCAAATTAATATGTAGTTTTTCCGTACTGTTATTGAGGAAGACTATCTTTCTTTGGATTTAATAAATCGCCAAGGGTGCAAACATAGTAATCAGTACTTGGCGGTGTCTCTTTGCAGATGGCGAGCTTTATTCGGCTTTTAAGGAAACGCCAAGGAGTATAAAGTATTTACATATAGTTCAGCTTTGCAAGCCGTGGTCTTTGAATCTTCAAAAACAGTACGTTATCCACGGGAAACGAATTGGTCGCTTCGCCGGAGGTAGCGATCTCTTTAATGAGACCGGGAACCACGAAAATGACGTAATACGAGTATGTACTTTGTACACCGATAAACCATGAGAGCCTTCCATTACCTAGTAATATTACTAAGGGATTGTAAGAACGGTGAACTGTCAACTATATGAGGAGTTTGCCACGCGAAGGTAGTCCACAGCTTTGTTAGCTGATTCAATACAGCCAGAAGCCAAACAGAAAAGAAGTCCATATTTACACAAGAAGTAAGAGCTTAATAAGCGTAATTAATATTTTTCATAAAGCACTATCCGAAACGCGCGGTTGCACACACATTTATCGCAGCAAGGAAGCTCTTTGCTATTCCAGGAGATCTGCTATTTATGGGAGCCTTCCTGATCCTAAACAGGCAAGACTGAAAGTCGCCGTGGCCTAAGTAAGTTATCCCCCCGGTTAGTCGAATCAGCCTCTAATTTTTGCGATGATGGTGCGAAGGCTGGCGCCTGGAACACCCTGCTGTAGGCGTTCCACCCCTCCTGCCAAAGGTCGCTTGTGCGCTGACGTTCCTCGTTTTTTTGAAGTCGGGGTAATCTATAAGCGGTAGCGCTCGGCTGCTTTCTGATCCCACGGGATCGTTCCGGCAAAAACAACAGTTGCTGCTGGGCTAACCTCATCATCGTCATTTCATCCTGTAAACTGCGTTACCCAGAGCGAGTCCAGTGCGTCCAAGGTGACTGACCTTTCTACGGGGTCAGTCACCTTGTACGGAGTGATTACATGTGGTGACTCGCACACCGGCTGCGAACATAGTGATTCGTCTTCTCAGCTGCCGTGGCCTATATATATTGGGCCGCTGTCTTTGTTGCCTTCTCCGTCACCCCCCGCACGCCTTCCGTATCACGGAGACCCCTGTCGGGTAACCCCTCTGCATTGTTTACCGAGTGCGATCTCCTAGTTTTATAGACAGAGGTGAAGGGCGGGGCATCTTCTCCGCCTCTTTCTCTTTGCAGAGACAAAGCAAGCCTCGCCGCTTGCGCCCTGTGACTGGTTTGCACGGCTATGCAGCAAATCCGGGGTTTCGACCTTGACGGTTAGGACGAGGTCATCCGCGTAGGTAAGGATGTTAATGGGAGGTCCCTCAGCCGCAGCACATCGTGCGTTATAATACATAGCAAGGGGCAATTTTAAAATCCTGGCTCCAAGTAGTTATGTTAAAAAATCGTCCCGTGGGACTGGATCGTCCTGTAATGCAGGTAGTTTGATATCATTCTCCGTAAGGAAAAAAATATGACCCTCTACCGTAGCCTAATTAAAGCGTTTTTGACAGTAAAATCCCGTTGTGTGGGCGGGGAATTGCGAAGGGGTTCAGCCTGCGCCTGGATCCGCTTTCTTCGCCGGTGGTTGAGCGGCCCTTTAAGGGGCATCTGATAGTAAGTGTCTCCCCTTCGAAATCCCTAGAGACGTGCTTTCACAATAGACTTTAATGCCTTACCCAGGGAACCAAATTGGCAGATCGGACGGTAAGTGCCGGGGCCCGACGGTATGAGGGCCAGGTCCATACGGCAGGGAGTAAGCCCGCTCGAAACATATTAACTGCCGCGGCGGCAGCAGTTTCTGAGTAATTGGTCATTAGTACTTTACTTCTTAAGGTCCTGTGCATTTCCTGCCCAAATCGTCCGCCACTTTCGGCACTCAAGAGAGCTCTTCAGGAGCGTTTCTTGCTTCTGGAGATGTTCCTGTCTAAAAGAGCCCGCGGTCTCATATACTCGGCGTCATGCTGCAGGATATCAGTCCCCTTGGGCGCGCGCCGTTGGCCACGAGTAAAGAGGCGTCGTTCCCAGACGCTTATTTCTCTTAGGTGTCAGAGCTCCTCCGTCCACCGCTGCTTTGGCGTGCCGCGAGTCCTCGGATCCATTTCGCGGCCTGAGGGGCTTCATACGCGATTTTAAAGAACTTTTGGAGGCCCGTCGTCATAGATGGCAGGGCCGTATGATATCATGCAGGCCTTAACTGACTTACGGAAATTGGGCGGCTTCTTGACGTTTTGGACGCTGCGCTAAAGGTGCTGGTGTCAGTTTGGTTGTTACGTGGAATTCCATAATATGATAGTTACTTAGTGATTTTTCGTCAAGTAGAACTCTCCAGTTTAAATGTCGGTGAGCTTCTGTCAGACGCGTGATAATTGACCTTATACAAGAGGTACGCCCAGCCTATGGAAGGTGGGAGTACCTTTGTTAAGACCAACCAGGTCTATGGCCGCCAACGAATCCACGACTACGCGCCTTCTCCGGTTAAGAGCGATGGAGCCCCACGCACTGGCGAAGACATTAGAAGCTCTTGTTATAATTAAAATAATGTCGGCTAAAAGATAGGGTTGTGTGTTTCTAAAAGCTTAATAGCATCTTAAAGCGGAACGTTAGAGCTGCAGTAGCATGAGTAAAAACACTCAATGTTCGCCACGTCACTCCATGTAAAACTCTAGCTGCCTCCACGTCTGCGGCTGTCCAGTATGATGGTTGTAGCCTTTTCGGCATTCGCGAGCCGGTGCGGGCGGCTCTCTTTTGTCTGTCGCACATTAGGCTTGTTGACAAGCAGAACGTCTGTTGTGGATCTGCTGCTGAGCTTTTCAAGCTTCACGTGGGGAGCCCTGCCGCGGTTGCAGTTTAGCTGTAGAGCTTTAGTAACATGCGTCATTTCATGCGGAGAAGACTGCATGTTGGAGAACCGGAGGTCCACAATGGGTGACCCTTGTGCCGTGTTGCGATCCCTCTGAGTAATCAGGGTAAACTCGTCGGCATCCTCTGTGACACTGTAGTGGGCCCCGGGAGTGGATCTGATTGCTGCGGCGCAAGGCGGTTGGCCTCGGGAGGGAGAGCGCGGTTCGCCGGTCGGATATTAAGCCGGTTGCCGCAGCGACAAACGCAATATCTACACACATAGCGGTCTCACCGAGCAGCTGATTATGCAGGCTTCCTTGTAAACAAATCAACCTGTAAACGATAATAGTCTTCGGTGGTATCGCTCCCGCAGGTCGATATCTAGTTTTGATGATGATGATGATGATGATGATGTTGCTCATGTTCTGGTTGTGGCACGGTCCGTCGACGATGGTGTACTCGTACGTGCCATGTGGTCGTCTGCATGTAGCTGATCGGCCACATCGGTCGAGCTGTTTATGCCGGTCTCTATGCTACGACTAGTTGCGATTCCCCTGAAGCGGCCGGCTGCGGTGTCGCCTTACTGTCACCGTCGCCTTACTAATCACCACCTGTGACGATTTCGTGGTGTCGTCGTTGGTGACGGTGTCTTGATCGTTTTGGAGTTCCCCCACCAGATTGGACGTTTGATTGGTCTACTGACGTCATCAGTTATCGCGGCGCATTGGATTGTGTGCTTGATTGGCTTACTCACGTCATCAGCTATTGGCGGCGCAGGTCGTTGTGGTTCACATCGGGTTGGGTGTTTGATTGGTCTATTGACGTCACTGGTCATCGGCGGCGCCGTGGCTGGCTGTTCTGTTGCTACACTGTGGTTAACTTTGTTAAAATATTATAAAATAATATAATATATAATAAATAAACCAAACAGTTAAAGGGGTTGATAGGGTTTGGTTCTATGTTTACACTATAAACGAAGTCATATACAATTAGACTGAATAATTCGGGTTTTACTTTGAAAGTAGTTTTTTGTTTAATGAACAGTTGGGCATTTATAAAATCTTACCTATGTACGCATTGCATTCTTTCTATATAAATATGCCACATTAAGATTGCTGTATTACGAAAGAACCTCTTGGTTCTTTCGTACTAATCAGGAAGGGCTTTTGTATGATCTTTCTACCACTAACACCTACTGCTTTCCAATCATCTCGCAGTAGAATTGCGGCTGGATCTCTCATACGTTTCTAGAAAAGGTGGCAAAAAGCTTAACTTTCATAAAACCTACCTTGAAAGCATATGTTTATTCTACTGACTGGATTTTATTTTTAAATCCGCTCAAGACTATCAACATTTTATGAACTTCTTACACACTTCGATTCAAGCGCACTCTCGTATGTTTTAGTGAGGACACTTAATAAATTGCCATGTAATGTGGTTCACTTGGTTTCGGACAGATGCTTCAATCCGCAACCGACACACTTGACTGGGACGTGGGATGTGAGCCGGTGTAACTCGCACTTCAGCTCCGGTCCAGACCTCCTGGATCCAGTTGTACTTAGCCTACCTCACTATCTTAACGCGGATCCAGCGCTGCTAAACAACGTCAGTGGCCTTAATCCTGACCCGAAAAGGCATAGCTTCTACATTGAAGTCCATGCTGTAGGTTTTATTATACCACTTCACCAATATTTGTTAATTAACTAAGTATGCCCACTGAACACTAAATATTCCGTGACACTTACTTTTATTCAGCTTCCTCAGTTTGTGAAAATGTATCGTAGTAGTGTATAGTCTAAGCAAAATCTATCACATATTTTTTACATGATTTTATTATCTCAGTGCTTGATCTACATGCAGATGTTATTAATGACAATGCTTCGGATATTCATATTTGATATACTTAAAATAACAGAATTTATACATTTTAGATCAATGGTTTGAAGTTTTTTCACCCACAAAGTCACTTATCTATCTAATATCGAAGCTAAAACACATTTTCGTAAAGCGTACTTCATAAACTTCGAGCCCTTGGCTTTAGTTAGTAAACCCTCGGACATAATTAAATATATTAAAGATGCTTTTTAAGAGAAGGACGTATCTACATCAAATTCCAACTTAAATGTAGCAGGGCTGTCGATGAACCAACAACAGGAAAACTTACAACAAAAAGTGGTGTCTCCATATAATTAAAGGCATTCACCTCTTTTAGCTCTCATACCTAGTCGGGTAGAACCACTACCGCCTTTAAAAAATATTTTAACTCGATGTCAGCGGAATTGAAACACTTTAGCTCTGCTTAACGCTTATATCGTTTGCGTGTACTACAGTCCTCAGGTAATTTAAACAAACATGAGACAGTTTATTCTTAATGACTTGTACCACACCTATTACTAGGGAGTCTGGGAATCCATTTAACCAATTCTATCATGTACTGAATTATATCTCACACTCTTGCATAAATGAATACTACAAAACATTATCTGAAATTGTCTAATTCAAAATGGAGTGCTTGGCACAGCATATTACGTTCATGGAACAACCGAAGAACCATAAGGCCCCTTCCACAGGACTTGAAAAACGCATTTATGAGAGTGTTTGACATCCTTGTATTCTGCAATATTTAATCTTATTTGCGCCTGCAGTGGTTTGGCTTCTAGACATACGTCTTCCAAGAGCGCTACATAATACAACAAGCCACTCCGCAAATTTTTTTTACAAGGTACGATAAGTTTATTTAATGTTTCATATGTTAATAGTCAAATAATAGTTGGTACTGCTACGGCATTTCTGGCAGTCCTTCCCCCGGCGATGGAAGCGACCCCACTACCGCGACTGCGTTACCACGTTGAACTTTTATGGAGATACGCTGCACCAGATACTCCCCGGCTCGCGCATCCCTTGTCACAGCAGTTACCCTCTTTCCAAGCTCCTTGAGGAACTTGATGGTCGCCTCACCCATAGGCCCTAGCGTTTCCACGGCGATCGGCTGATTTATGTACTGCGGCGAGAGCTCCCTGTATTTCGACAATTTGCGACTTTCAGTAAGACGTGCGCTCGCGCCAGCTTCCCGACTTGTGCGCGCAATGTAACTGTTGGCGAGTGTACATGAAACCGTCGAACCCCACACTAGCAGACGACCCCGTTCCCATGGTGCTAGGGTTTTTCCATCCGGGCGTAGAAGGCTGTTGGTGAACATACCGAGGGGCTCCTTCATTGACGGAATCTGGGCGCTCTGCAGAGCACGGTGTACGACATCGTTGATGGCGAAATGTCGTGAATGGCGACCGGCACTGAACCGGCAGGACAGCGCATGTTCCGCTGTAGCGGTAACTGTAGACCGACACAGGTTGCAGACGTGCTCTGCGCAGACAGCCTCCCCAAGCCGCAGACCCGAGACGATGCGGAGTGTGTTATTGTCCAGCATCGTCCCCAGTTGCGGCGAAGGGAGGGCCTGCAGCCACTTTCCGCTCATTGGATCAAAACAGGCCTTCAGGCGAGCTTTTCCTTTTAAATCTAGGGTTTGTGCTAGAAGCGCGTCTTGCCTCTTTTTTACCACCAAGTGGTCTAGTGCTCCCTGAGTTTTTCGCTCGCGGGGCTCTCCCCAGCAAACTCGAAACTCCTCCAGGGCCTCATCGGAGGCCCTGGCCAGCTGAACGGAGGTATCTTCAACTCCAATCGAAAGTATTAAATCCTTAAATGTTGTCAAGGATCCCAAGTAGCACGATAATGATAAATCCCTAGCACGGCGAATCCCTAAGCCCCCCGCGCTCACAGGAAGTGATGCCTGGGCCCAGGATGCAGATCCCAGGTGAACGTTGAGTAGCCGTTCTAGTTCCGTACGCAGAATGTCGTCGAAGTTGTCGAGAAGGTCGGTCCTTTTAAAAGAAGGTGAACAACGCAAAAGATACGTCAAGCGAGGAGTGGAGAGACTTTGTCGCAAGAGGTATAACGCCGGGTGGGCATCTAGGGTTTGAAGTCTGCTGCACCATCGGCTGACTTCAACAAGTTTTCTGCGCAGTGCACCCTCCAGCGCCGCATCGGTAAGGGGGGCTCCCAGAAGCTCGATACTGTCATCGGCTGCTAATCGAATGTCGGGTAGTATTCCCCGCAAACTTGAAATAGGCTCGTCGCGGTGCTCCTCTGACAGTAGAAAGAGCTCGCATTTTTTTGCGTTGAGTGTTAAGCCGGAGCACGCTTGAAATTCCTGAACAGTCTTGATGTCTGCCTGGATCGTTGCCAGGTCACCTGCCAGCGTTGCGTCATCAAGATACCACGGTCGAAACTCCGATCGAAGCTTCGCCTGTA
Source organism: Dermanyssus gallinae (assembly GCA_003439945.1). Taxonomy (NCBI): domain Eukaryota; kingdom Metazoa; phylum Arthropoda; class Arachnida; order Mesostigmata; family Dermanyssidae; genus Dermanyssus; species Dermanyssus gallinae. The sequence goes on from QVRM01000812.1 coordinate 513,274, forward strand.
GTTCCGCGATAGCGATACAGAAGAGGGCTGGCCCACACGGGTCGCCTTGTTGTACCCCACACATCGACTTAAGCGTCTCACCTTGCCACAGAAGATTAGTGGGCAGTCTATACATCTGGTATACAGCTGGGTAAATAGCGGGTATCGATCTTTTTACAGCATTGAGTAAGTGATCTCGACGAAGCATGTTAAAGGCGTTTTGAAAGTCGAGCTTGACTAAAGCTTTTCCTAGCCCTCTGTTCGATTTGATGAAAGCGGCGGCCGCATGCACAGCCGCTTCTGCTCCTCCTTTTATCCCGCACCCTAGTTGCATGGGAGCCACTAGCTCGAGAATAGCCGTCATAGCTTTCTTCATTAAAATCTTTTCGACCAGTCGACGCAGGGTAAGCCCCACGGCGATTGGCCGAATGCCACCGTCCTTTTTTCGTAGAGCAATTAATGTTGCGCCGTAAAAAGTAGATAGCGTGAACTCTGGAAGTCGCCCATTAGCTGCTAGAATAACGAAGTGACGTAACGCTTGCAACAGGGGGTTGCTATCATCCTGGCGGCAACCTATGAGATCTTTCAGATGCCGAGGGCGAAGACCATCCGGGCCGCCACTAGAACTGCTTGGAAAACTTCTAATGGCGATTCGAATCTCCTCAGTCGTGACATCAATTTCAGACGCTGGGGGTACCGGCGTCGGCGCCTCAGGGTACGCTGGATTCGTGGGGTGTGCGGGGTGCTTTTTCAATAAACTTGCTCTAGTATTTGCGTCAATTGGGGCAGTCTGATCTGTAGAAAGCAGGGTCCGAGCAGCGGAAGAGACGTCCCCCTTGGACAGCTTTGACTGCACAATCTTTGCTCTACGACTGGCGTCGTCAGTACTTGTAGCTCGCGAAGGTCGTCCACTGGTTACGTGAGGATTATCTTCCAGGCGTGCGCCTCTGCGAAATCTAAGTAAATTTTCTCGTAGGACCGAGGTGAGCGTGCGCCCCTTCTCCTTTTTCACCGGTATACTAAACATCATTGTTGGAAATTCTATCAGCCGTTCCCAGCTGTGCTGGCTGGCCACCGAGCACACCTCGTTGATAGTTTTTGACAGTTCGACGGCATAATGTTCTCTTAAACTTCGGGGAATGCACGATATCATCTTTACTTTGGACTTGATAGCGGCAGCCTTTGATACGTACGTTGGAAAGCTATTTCTTGGCGGGTTTGCTTGAGAGTGTGCGTTAATGACGGAGAAGCGATTTAAAGGATGTGTCGACGTGGCGTCAGTTTGAGCTGTTGCTTGTGGTTGACTGATGAAGTAAGCCAGCGCCTTATATCTGATTGACCATTTAACATGATGGTGTTTGCGAGCTTGTCCCCTCAGGCTCTCCAGTCGAAACTCGAGTCCTCGCACTGGACTCCGCCGAAAGCAGCGGCGCTGGCGGACTCGGGTTGAGTACAGCATTAATGGCCTTCTCCAATTGTTGGCGTAGATTGGAGGCTAGCGGCTTTGCAGAAGACGCCGAAGATTTAGTCAGCGACTCATGTGTGCCGAGCAGCCCCGGAAGGACGGATGAGACCACCTTTTCGATGATCTCTCCAATTTGCACCATGATTGCGTCGATTATTTGAGGGATGACCTTTGCGGATACCGCCATGACCATTGCGTCTAGACTATGGCCATGTGCCGTATCGCTTGTGGTACTGGCCGCCGTAGAGACTGGTGCTGCTGGCCCAATTTTGACTTCGGCTGGCGAAACCCTTGTTTTCTGCGGTACCTTGATCCCATTCTGTACAACTGCAGCAAAACTGCGTCTGCTAAATGACTCTGACGGTTGAATCTCTGCGATTGGAGCACAGAGTTTAACTGGCGCGGTATCCGTGTTTTGCTGAATTACGCGAATAGCTGATTTCTTAAGAAGCTCCATGCGATTTAAGCGATGGGGACACGATCCCCAGGTGGCCTCATAGCCGCCCTTACATAGGCAGCATCGCGCTGCGTCTTTGCAATCCTTTCGCAAATGGCTTGTAGACCCGCATCGTCTACAACGAGGGGCCTTTAAAGGACAGTCAGGCTTTATATGATCTAAACTGTAGCATCGATAGCACTGTAGAGGTTCCCGATAGAGAGTGACGCCATGGGTTTTAAGGCCCAAGCGAACCTCCGTCGGAAAATTATTGCCCGAAAATGTCAGGATGACACTGTCCGTCGCCATGATGAATCCGGTTCTGATGTTCTTTGACCGGACACGAATAGCATCGGTGACGCCGAGCGGCCCCAAAGCATTTACGATTGTTGCCTCAGTTAGCGTGGGGTGTACCCCGTATATTTTTCCTTTTAGTGTTGATCTTGAGCCACTAGCCCTGGCGCTTACAGCCACCCCGCCTAGTGTCTGCAAGCTGAGCAAAGTGGCCCGGTCTTCAATGCCTTCTGCAACGATAATTAGTTCCCCTGCTCGAGAAAAGCGCGGTTCTTCTACCTTGCCTTTAATATGCTTCACGATATCGTCACATACAGCATTAAAGTTTGACTCCAACATGTTATCTACAGCGGAGAAAATGATTGCCTCGGCTCTATCCTTCGCGCAAACAGTTGGGATGTTATTCTGTATCGTAACTGGATTTGCAAAAATTTTTCCCTTTGGTCCGACTTTATTCCACCCTTCGTCGGAATCATTATCGAGAGGAGCGCCCTCCACCGCCACTTTGTTCTTTCCCAAAATGATAGTTCTACAGTCCTCTGCTTCCTTGACGCCGTTATCATCTGTATCAGGCCCCGCATCATCTATGGATTCATCATCAGCATCTGCTCTGGATGGTAACCCTCTTGCGGACATCCTGTCCCTTGTCCTCCAAAGGAGCCGGCTTCTGGAGAGAGAGGTTGTCGATCTGTGGAAGGAGATCGTGGCCCATCAGAGGACGCCGGGCGTCCCCGTGGACGCCTCCATGGATACCCGACCCTCATCTTCTGCCTCGGCGGGCTCGACGCAAGCCGCCCAGCGTGCTAAGAAGAAAATCCTTCTGTTTGGTGACGGGTCTGTCAAAAAAATCCGGGTACACCTTCGCGGACAGCTATCCAAACACAGCCGGATCACCGTCTTAAACATGCAGGGCAAAACTGGCCCGCAAATGCTGGAGGAGGCGAGGAGGAAGATGGAGGAGGACCCCGGCGCGCACTACGGGCTCTTCTTCCACCCTGGACCAGGAGACTGCCTGCAGCTCGAGAAGGATGAGCTTCTCTCCGGGACCGCGGACTTTGTCTCCTGGCTGTCGGCGACCTTCCCAGGATCCCAGCTGACCGTGTACTCCATCCCGCTGCTCCACCCGGAGTGCAAAGCGGCCAACAACGCGCTTCAAATCCTGGCTGAGTCAGGGCCGATGACCTTCCAGCCGCTGACCAGGATCCAGCAACCCATGCTGATCAGAGCGGCGATGATGTACGACGACGAGCTGGCTGCCACCGTGGCAAACGTGGCAGCTCGCAACATGGCCACTTTTTTGGGGGAACGCCTTCCCAAGAAGACGCCACCACAGGCTGTGAAGGGCGCACCGAAGAAGGACAAGAAGGAAGAGAAGCCCGGCAAGATGGACACGGCCTCCCAAGTCACTCCGGAACTTCCGCGACTGTGTCACTTCATGGCCCAGGCGTTGAAAGAGTTCCAGGAGATCAAGGCGCAGCACCAACGCCAACCCGCGGGAGACCAGAGCCTCGGCAGGCGCCAGAAACAGGGCTTCAATGTCAAAGGGAGAACGGGACGTCGCTTCGGGAACGGCCCCCGTCGCCCCCACTAAACTGTTGTCAGTGGAATTGCGAGGGTTTCGCTTCAGTGATGAGCTGCATTCCCGCAGCTGATCTGGCTGCGTTCGACTTGATCCTTCTTACCGAAACTTTCGCCACGAAACGTTTCGATGTTGAAGGTTTCTATACTCATCACTGTCTCGCAGCGAAGCCCTCCCGTGGTCGGCCAATAGGAGGAGTTTCACTCCTGATCGGCCCCAGACTTAGTAAGTCAGAAATTCTACTAGCAAAAGACAATACTTTGGTACTTTCCACTCCCGACTTCGCCTTCGTGGGAATGTACAGCAGTGGTGGCGGCGACACCACGCTGGATCTGCTGGACAAGATCAGCCGAGGGTTAGCCTGCGTCCCCGACGACCGCCCGGTGCTCCTCGCCGGCGACCTCAACTGCAGGCTTGACGAGCCTTTACTCTCTTCTCGTACGGAGGCAGTGTTGGCGGCTCTCCAAGAGTATGGGCTCTGGATTTGCTCAGACCGGTCCCTTCCCACCTACTACTCCGACTCCCGAGGCCCCCAAGATAACCCACGGCGACCAGGCAGCTCCACCATTGATATCTTCGCATTCAGGGGTGCCAGCTCTGATATCGTCTTCAGAGGTTGGCCAACGGGCTTAGCTATGATGGGACTCAGGAAACACATTCCCGTCGCAGTCGCTCTGGCTGTCAATCCCGACGCTCTGGGCGCCAGGAGACAGGGCGTGTCTAAGGCCATCAACATCGGGCTACTCCGGGAAAAACTTTTGCGGTTCGATCCTGCAGTTCTAGTGGACCTCGATGTGGACGCCCTCTCCGCCATTCTTACCAGCCTCATAATCGATGCAGCTCTTCCCCATGGAGTCTGTTCGCGCAAATCACCGCCCTGGTTTGACAGAGACTGCTATCAAGCAAGGCATTACCTAATGCAGCTTCTGATGGCGTCTAGAGCATGCAACGTGATGAAGAACGCCTACAGCGCGTTTCGGCGAGACTACCGTCTCCTGCTTCAGATAAAGAAGGTGGCCTTCGCCGAACTACAGGAGCAACGACTGGTCCTACAGGCACAGGAGACTCCGTATTCCTACCTGAAGGGGCCGTTCAAGTTCACGAGCTGTCCCATCGCGCCCGTGAAACTTCGATCCTACTTCGAGCGTATGTTCACGAGTGCTTCCACCATCCCGGTCTCCATCCCCGCTACAACTCTTCCCGCAACCGCCTGGGAACAAGAGTTTGCGCGGTCTCTTGAGTCATCGTTCTCTGAGGACGAGGTCTCCAGCTCCATTCAGCATCTCAAGAACAACAAGGCGTTTGGCGCTGACCGCGTGAGAAACGAGCACCTAAAGGTGGCCACCTCGCTGGTCCCCCTCTGGACAACCCTCGTCAACAAATGCCTATCCCAAGGACGCATTCCTGAAACATGGAGGGAGTGCATTTTGAAGGTGATCCCCAAGGGTAAAGGCGACCTTCTCCTTGAGTCATCATGGAGAGGGATAGCAAAGAAAAGCTGTGTGTACAAGCTGTTGTCGTCTTTGCTGTACAGGCGACTGTCCTCGTACCTGGAAGTCAGAGGGGCGCTCCCACAAGAACAACACGGCTTCAGACGGCACAAGTCAACATCCACAGCATGCGGCGAACTTCTAGATGAGATAACTTCATCGTTGCAGAAAAAGCGGCGGCCACTGCACGCCGTCTTCGTGGACCTAAAGTCCGCGTTTGACGTGGCACCTAGGGACACCGTGTTGGAGAAACTCGCCCGCTTCGGCATCGGCCGACCACTGCTCTCCCTCCTGGCATCGATTCTCCAACCCAACTCTATCGCTCTGGATGATGGAGTCTGTGAGCATCCGCCATTCCTCCAGACCACGGGGTACCCCCAGGGGGACAACCTGAGTCCCCTGCTCTTTGCTGTTCTCCTAAGCGACCTGCCCGCCCTTGTCAAGGAGCTGTATCCCATGGTAGGCATTCTTCTATATGCGGACGACATCGTCATGTTTAGTCGCATCAGGCGGGACCTCCAGGCTTCCATCAAGGTGCTGGAGAAGTACTGCGACAACAACGGCATGTGTGTGAACGCGTCGAAGACCAAGGCTGTCAAGTTCAGGGCAGGAGGCGCCCTCGCCTCTCACGATCGTCTTCGACTACGCAACTCGCCCATTGAGTATGTGAGCAACTTCTGCTACCTGGGGGTGATCTTCTCCAGCAGGGGTGTGTGCTTTAGCAAGCATATCACCGAGCGCGTGTCAAAGAGCGTCGTGGCCATGGCGACGATCGGCGAGCCACAGAAGCTCTCACTGTCGACCGCCCTTCAACTCTTCCACCTCAAGGTATCTTCGGTTGCCTCCTATGGAATCGATGTCATCTGGGAGCACCTGTCGGCACATCAGCTGGACCAACTGGACAAGGTCAAAGCAACGTTCTTGAAGAGAGTCTTGGGCTTACCGCGGAACGCTCAGAACCGACTGGTGTATGCGTTGGCCGGGACAGGACCATACCTAGAGGACCTCGTGCCACGCTTCCAGCTCCGGCCCACACCTGCTCTTCAATCGTTCAGGACTACCTTCGCAGAGAAGATGCGCGAAATCCCCACGGATTTCTACCGAACTCGAGCCATGACATCCTCTGCTTGGAAGGAACCTCTGCAGAACCTCCGACATGTCATCACTCGATACGCTGTGCATGGCTTCCATCACCAGCTTTGTTCGCAAAGAGACTTTCACGAGCCGCAAGCAACCTGTATATGTAGACATTGCCTTCAGCATTGCCCCCGATATCATTTCGAGGGGTGCCAGAGCTTGGATAGCCTACGACGGTTGGCAAGGGAAAGTAATTAATTAACCATTGTTTTTAACCATTGTTTTTAAATCATATGACATGTAATATACCTTTTTGGTCAATAAATGAGAAATGATGATCATCAGCATCAGCACATCCCCGTGCCGTTCGCGTCTTCGTCGGTTTGCCACTTTGTAGTGGACTGTTTGCCGCTCTCTTAGAGGGCGCTGCCCTTTCCCCGACTTTAGCAGCGGCCACACTATCTCCAGGGCTTCCCCGCCTCTCGCCACTTGCGTCGCGCACTCTCTCCGTTCCATAACCGACCGAGACAGACGTGTCAACGACGCCGATGCTGGTGCCACTACCACCGTTGGACCCAGCAGAGCCTCGAACACGTATTCGGTTGTCTTCTGCGTCTTCCTCGCCACATGATGCACCGGCGGTGTCGGCAGCCGGCGATCTCGGAGGGGGAGCGGCGGGCGGAGGTGAACGTTTCACCACCATGTGTACCGCTGATGCACTAACCTGATGTTTAGCGCAGCCAATAGGCGAGCAGACGACGTAACTTCCAGCTGCCACAACAGTTGCTGGTGGTGATAGCCACTGCCGTTACAGCTGTCAAGGTTCCCACTGCTATGTGTTGCCTGGCCGGCTGACGTGAAAATGTCAATATTTGGATGATGATGGAGATGATGCTGAAGGTGTTTTGATGATGATGGTAAAGCTGTTCCAATGATGATGCTGAATGAAGTAACTAATGAAAAAGGCTAAGCACAGCGATGATAATGATCACTAGGATGTAGAAGGTAAGGATGAAGATGAAACTAACGATGATGTTGAAGATAAAGATGAAACTGTGGATGAAGGTGATGATGCTGACTGTGAAGTGCTGATGATAACAAAGGGTTGTAATGGCGACAGAGTGCTGGCAGGTGAATATGGAGTTGAGAAATGATGATGATGATGACAATGAGGTATACACTGCACGTATAGTTCATGCACACCAAAATTAGCAGCAAAGTTTCACGCTAGTCGACTCCTCTGGTCTCAAAGGTTGCTAAGCTCGCGAATGTCTATGGATTTCTGCACTAAATTCTAAATTTAGAGATACTTTCCAAGAGCCACACACGAACACGTCCGCACCGGTGAGAACGTAAGCAACACTGAAACACTCCGCAAAATTGTTTGCAATAATTCGTTGTGGAAGGTAACTATAAAAAGGTCTAAGGGTCAAGATCCAGCCCTTTAAATAGCAGATAACTGTTTTATTCTAATATTTTTTTATAGATAGCATTGTACGAATTGATAGCATTATAAGTGTTGATAAGGTAAAGCCTAAAGGGAATGTATCGTATTTGCGCCTAATGATCTCATTCGAAACGAAGTAAATAACGTCTCATTGCAGAGGGGCAATGGTTCAGGGTTACTGCCGGGCTCTTATAGGGTTCTAATCTGGGACTTTTTTTCTGGAACTTGGCCTGAGACAAGGGGCAAGACATCGACTACCCAGAAGGGGCCCTGCTAGGGTGGTCTTGCCCTGATGATCACGGCGCAGTCCGACACGGCCCGACAAGGCGTGGCCACCGACACCTGATCAATGATGGAAAGACTGCAATCATCTGACCATTGCGCACGATAAGAGCGAGACACTGTATCTAATGGGCCAGAAAAGATAGAGAATGTGAACTTTGTGGTAGCGGGCCACTCAATCGAAATTAGGACGTCAGGGTAATCTTCGATACGGAGTTACCCGGAACAACACATTTGAAACATGTTTTGCGGTAAAAGCCTATGCTCCTAGCACGGATTCTGCTAAAGAGTGAAGTAGTGTCGGGGATAACCGAAGGCTTCTAACTTTGGTTGCCGAAATATACGCAGCGTCTGTTTAGGGTGTAGGTGCATAGGACACTGCGGGCTGCAACACATCGGGGAACGCTAAGGCCGGGCTAATGGACATTAGCAATCGGCGTTAGCCTGCCGTACCAGACTGTCTCGAACTCTTGGTCCTAGTTAAGATGCTGGAACAGACTCTACTAGTAGGAAATGTAAGGTATTTCTGAAGAAATATCTGGTTCTTACCAGAGTCAAAAACACCACAAAGCGGACGGATACAGGCTGTTCTGCGAGTCTTATTGAAAAGCGAGGTGCACGGTCTCTACGGCCGATTGGGACCGCCCAATTAGGGAAGTGGTTAGCTACATCATGACTTCAGCGAAAGCTTAGACATTAACTTGTTTTATTGTTGAAGGAATTATAAGCGTAGTGTCAGACGTATTCGATTGTCTTTGACGTATTCAATTAACCACGCGTTTGTTTGGCTCATCTGTTTATTTTTTGTTCCAGAGTTCGGGTATGATAGTTGACATGAGGCTACGGGCTCAATTCAGCATGAAACTACAATCAGTAGAAACAGAGCAACTGCCGAAAATTTTGTTGCCTATCTTTTGGACGGAAGATGTAAGTATTCTTTTAGCCATTTCCACCATGCACAAACAGAACAATCCAAGTGCTGACACACTTGTATATGCATATCATTAACGATTGTCACTAGTTAGCTTGATGTCATTTTTGCTCAGTCCATTTACTGTGAACGGATGTGTTAATTTCTAGATCTGCTGTTTTTAAGCTATTTTTTGCGTGGACAGCAGTTTACTTCGGTGTTTCTGTTGTGCGATTGTGATTTGGTTCAATTGCTTTTTAATTCTGTCACGTTGGTAGGCAGTTCGTGCTGGACCCTGGTTTTGTGACTGAAACGACTCTTGGCACAGCTAATTCCCAGGTTCTTGTTCCGGCAGTGGCACAACAGTAGAGAAGTGTTTTTGTCTCGTATCGCATTTTGCGTTACCGCCACTAAGATATACAATATCGTTAAATCTAGAATCATAATCCTTTGCAGTGTGGCAACTTTACACTACTTACAGCTTATATTCCTCGTTTTGTCTCTTCATCATTGAGGAGGATGAACGCTATGTACTTAACTCAAAATTTTGGTCTCACGGCACCATCTGCCGCGCTGCGTACTCCGGACACTTTAGTCGCATTGGTCCCGGGAAGACTAAATCGGTAGTTGACGATGATGTTCTTGTAGCTCGGCTATCAGGAGACGTCGGCTGACACAGATCCAGGGGAAGATATCGGCGATCAGATAAATTAAATGTATCTTCCCTAAATTCTAGATCAGCTGCTAAACCGAATGCAATTGATGTATTGAGAAGTTACTGTTTGATATATGACATTGGCGTCATTGTCATACGTGATATCAAATGGTTTAAGGAGAGCATACGTGATGCTGAAATTCGTTTTGGAAATAAATATAGGGCGTAAACACTCGCGTGGCGGTGCATCTGTGTTCTCGCCAGAAAATCGCTAGATTTTGTAAACGCTGAAATTCACTTACCTTAGGGTAAATACATTTCTGTTGACTTAGTCTCCAAACAAGACGGCTTCAGTCTTGTCTGCTGTTACGAATCTCCTTCGGAGGACAGGTATCAAGGGGTGAAACGCATCGGTGATTTTGATGCCATTATAAACGCCAGCTGTCGAATCGACAGCCCTGCTATATTGGCCGGAGACTTCGCCATCCCGAAAATTGAGTGGCGATATCAAATTATGTTTAGCTGCTCTATAGCATTGATATTTAGAGCCTGCTGTTGGACAAATGCGCTATTCTAGCTAATTTGTTCATCTACTCATGCGATACTACTCGCCTACGTATCAGGGTCCATACGTGATCTTCTTCTCACCAGTAACTTGCATCAAATTGAAAAATATATTATTATCACATGTCATACGCTTTGGTTTTGAACTTGTAATGATATTGCAAGTGATATAATGCTGTGAAACGTTTAGTCCGATTATAAATAAATGGATGCCGTTTTTACTGCGAGTCATCTAGAAAAAACTTTTCGGCCTAAATCTTAGCCAAGATTTAACGTCCAGGGGACTACTTTTCGCAATTCTTCACAGACGGACACCCATAAATACAAATGTGCAGCGGTGGGGCTCGAACCCGCGCACCTATGTGTCTCCTCCGGTCGCAAGACGCAGGCGGAGTGCACCACGCCACTAGGCTCGACACTGCGAATCATCTGGATGGTGTTAACTGGGTTAGCTTTGTGTAGACTCTCCAAATGTCAACGTAATGTACACCAAAAGTAATGGCTAATCTTCATTTTTATTTCACACGTTTACTTCGCTGGCTGACCAATTCATCAATTGACATCTTAAAGGATGCTTTTATTTAAATAAATATTTAGTTTTATAAATAATTACGGTATTTTAAGCCGAGTTACTGAGACTAAACTTTTAAAGATCTTCGAAATATTAGGTTTAGTCTTATCACCATATTCACTAGATCTCGGACGTGAATCTAAAATTAAATCTACCGGCAAAAGGAGAAGAAAAAACTTTAGCTATTAGAAATGAAGCTAGCTAACTAAAACGAGTTAACTAAAGTTCTATTATCAGGAGTATTTCTGTGTTTTGAAGGATTGTCGCCTGCCATTTTACGCAGGCAAACTAAGTTATAGGTGGTTGCTAAATGGGTTTCACTTGTGGGCTCCCTTAGGAACCTTTTCTATTAGGATCTTTCCCATTGGTTCCCAGACGTATCCATCTCCCATTTGGTGCAAATGTATCAGATTGCTCTGGAAATCTGCAATCACTTAACGATTTAACACTGTCACCCAACGAACTAACCCTTGAGTTAATGAGCAACTCAAGGTCGTTAAAACGGCTACAACCGCTGTTGTTTGTTTCTAAAGAAGCACTAAAATTTGCTGACTTCTTGAATTTAGCAGGGCTCTTTATAGATTTGTTAGGCGATCTAAACACTCGTGTGGTTAACCTGCTCTCTCCCAGGTTCGAAAGCGGAGTTTTTCTCCTACTAAATTCGGCTGGCGCTCTGCTAGTTAGTGCTCGCTAGACGCTAAACCTCAAGCCTCTCTACAGATGTCTCAACACTTTGTTTACGAATTCAATTCACTGCCGTTCGCAATCTTTATTTCGCCTGGCCCACTTATTCGGCAATTGAATTCGAAAATCCAAAAATGTTAGGGCTTGCCACCTCGACGTGTAGAGAGGGCAATACGCTCTGACTATGGCATCCTGCGGAGATAGTTACCGTCTAACTCAGGAGGAGGGTGTTAAGAAAAATGTATGCATATTTCCTTTACGAGAACTTGAGCATTGTGAAATGTATGTTTTAAAGTTTCCCGGCCGGACTCCGTCTTCGGCGTGGCATTTGGTGAAAATGGCTTCAGAAAGTTTCGAATGGCGCCTCCTGGCCGAAAGGCGTGAGTTTCCGGCGCTCCCTGAGGGCTCCGCAGGCCCGGACTAGAGTATGCGAAGGGCTCACTGACGGGCATGGCTTAACAGCTAGACAGCAATAATGCCTTCTGCCAAGGCAGTTGCATGCTGCTCGCAGCTGCAAATTATTGCTTTGGAATTGCGAAGGTTTATCTGGGGCTTTACACCTAGCACCAGAGCCTTTGTTTGATGATGTGGACATTGAACCCTTGACGGAAACTTTTATGCGGGAGGAACTGCATTTCAATGAGATGCGAGGTGTTCATCTGCTAGCGAGTCTTTCAGACGGCAGGCGGAAAAGACCAGTTTAGACCAGAATAGACTTTCAATCTATTTACGAGCAGGGTCACTCCGAATGCAATGTGTGTGTCGAGGTGAGTGTTGTGTAAGAGTCACCTCAGGTAGTTTCAACCTCTCATTGTTCTACCTCCCACCTCATTACGATGATGTTGAAGTTGGCGATGCGATCAGTGCTGATCTAGCGGGGCTGTACCTCTAGCTACCCACTCTGGTCGGCGGCGACTTCAACTGTCATATTGATAAAGGCGCCACCGACAGGAAGAGCGATTGGCTTCTAAGAGGCCTGCATTGCGCAAATAAGCGTGATAAATTAACACACGTTTGCCAAAGTTAAAGAAGCACTATCGACCTCTTGTTTTACACCCTTTAACATTCGATGGAATTTCAAGAATGCGTGGTACTTAATATTCCAGCAGGGAAGCACCTGCCGGTGCTGGCGTCTCTGTGTGTGCCTGGCCAGGGACACGCCCCGCGTCGGCAGCCGACAATGTACTGATCTAGGCAGCTAGATTTGCGTGTATTGACGCGCGAGTTAGAGCTGCCGAGATCAACTTCTGACATTGAACAAAGCAACCACGCTTTGGAGGCCACTGTTAAGGCGGCTGAAGTCAAGAAGAAGTACAGACAAAGATGCCCCTTTGCTCGATGCAAACGCCCCCGCGCCTAACCCAGTAATTGAGCAACCGCTCAGTCTGGAGCCGCACACATTAATTCGTCGTTTACGGTGGAAAAAGTTGTGCAGATCTTGCGCGGGTTACCCAAGAAAAAGAGTAGTGGTCCTGATGAGATTTATTACGATCATTGGGCTGAGTCGTGCGATGTTTTAGCAGGGAAGCTGTGTAAGCTGTTTAATCAGATACTCAGCGGGGGACACATACCCTAGGTTTGGCACGAGGCCAGGCTTACTCTGCTATTCAAGGGCAAAAACGGTGATAACGTAGACGATCCAAATCTCTACTGGGGTATCGCGTCCGAACGGATTCCCAAGAAAATCTTTGCTAAGTTCATTATGTCGAGGGCGCTTCCAACTGTGGAAAAGGCCCTACCTCCGGAACAATTCGGATACAGGAAGGGTCGAGGTACACAGGACGCGATCCACGTACTCCAGTCGGAACGGGTGTTGGCTGTGTCCGGGGGTCACTTGTACGCCGTCTTTATTGATTGTCAAGGCCTTCGACAAAGCTCCCCGTCACCTACAGTCGATGCTGCTCGACATGCTGGAGTGGCCGGTTCTTTTCTACGAGTGCTCTCCAGTTTCTTTGCTGAAGACTGCCTTGAAGTAAACGTAAGGGGAAAGGACACCTTGCAGCTGAGTCAAAACGTAGGGACTCCTCAAGGGGACCCTTTCAGTTGTCTGGCGGTCTCCTTGCTCTTCGCAGACCTAGCTCGCCATGTGCAAGAGGAGTTTAGAAAGGCCGTCGTCGTCATGTATGCGTATGACATAGTAGTGGCCCACCGGGACCGCGGTGCCATTCGTCGAATTGTTGGCGACGTAGAAAGTTTCCTTTACCGTAAGGGCATGCAAATAAATTCGCGGATGACGAAAGCCATGAAGTTTTGTTGTCGGTGTCGATTGGCTGCCGCAGACGTAAGTCCCTATTGTGGCCAACCGCTGGAGTTTGTCAACTTCTTCCCGTATTTGGGTCTGACACTACACAATACGGGAACGATTTTTACCCAGCACATCGACGACAGGTGTCGGGCGGCTTTGCCTCTATTCACACAGAGGTGAGAGACCCTCGACGATCTCGAGGGAAATCTTAAGCTCAAAAAGACGCACGGCAAAGAATCCGTGCGTCTTTTTGATTCTTTAAGCTTAACATTGTGCCAACGTTGGGCAACAGCCTTGACAGGGTGTGGGGCCATCTTTGAGCGGCAAATTTTGCGCAGCTAGAGAGATGTTACACAATATATACGAAGCGGGTTCTTTGCTAGAAACGGACGGCAGGAAGCCGCTTCGTATACCTGCTAGCGGGTTGCGGGCCGGCAGTAAAAACAATCAGTCAGGCTTAGGTTACCTATTACAGGACCACTTCAGCAATTTTTGTTAGAGTGGCAGGAAAAGTAACAGAGGCCCCGGCAGAGGTAGCGCAGTTGGATGTGTACCTCGCCAGGGAGCCTTGGGGTGGAATGGCATTCACTAGCCGGCACGTGTACACAAGGTACATTGTGCATGGCTATCACCACTTGGTATGTTCGACTCAAGGATTTCACTAAGTAAGCGATCAATGTTGTTGCAAACCACGTAGCGAACTACCAGACGCACCGGCGGTCTTTGCACTTTTATATATATATATATATATATATATATATATATACACATACGAGGCGTGTTCAAAAAGTATCGCGACTTTTGTGTTTTTTCACAAATTATTCATTTATTCATGAATATCTATTTTGTCCCCTTCAAAGTAATCCCCATGAGATATTATACACTTGTGCTAACGGTTTTTCTAATCTTCGAAGCACTTCAAAAAAACATTTTTTTTTATCTTGTTCAGCTCCTCCTTCGATGCCGTCTTTATCTCGTCAAGCGTAGCGTAACGTCGTCCTTTCATGGTCCTCTTCAGTTTAGGGAACAAGAAAAAGTCACAGGGGGCCAGATCTGGGGAATACGGTGGCTGCGGCATCATTAGTGTGTTGTTTTTGGCCAAAAACTCGCGCACAAGCAACGATGTGTGAGCAGGGGCGTTATCGGGGTGCAAAAGCCAATTTTTGTTCTTCCACAAATCCGGGCGTTTCTGGCGGATTGCTTCGCGCAAATTGCGCATAACTTGCAGGTAATATTCCTTATTGACCGTTCTACCCTGTGGCAAGAACTCATGATGCACCACGCCCCTGCAATCGAAGAAAACTGTCAGCAAAACTTTCACATTCGACCGAACTTGGCGCGCTTTTTTCGGTCTTGGTTCGTGCGGCAGCTTCCATTGAGATGATTGAGCTTTAGTTTCCACGTCATAACCATAAACCCACGATTCGTCACCAGTTATGACCCTCTGGAGCAAATTTGGGTCGTCGCGGACAGAGTCCAACATCTCATTAGCAATGTTCATGCGATGCTGTTTTTGGTCGCAATTGAGCAATTTTGGTACGAATTTCGCGGCGACCCGTCTCATGCCCAAATCATTGATAAAAATCGAATGGCACGAGCCAATCGATATGTTTAGGTCCTCAGCAACTTCTCTAACGGTGATTCGACGATTGGCCAATACCATTTTCTCCACTTCATTAATTTTTTCGTCTGTTGTTGAAGTGCTCGGGCGTCCGGCACGCTCTTCGTCGTTCACATCTTCTCGGCCTTCTGAGAACATTTTGTACCACCTATAAACGTTGCTTCGGTCCAAGGTAGCTTCTCCGTATGCCACAGTCAACATTCGGAATGCATCCGCGCACTTAATTTCGTTTTTCACACAAAATTTGATACAGGTTCTTTGATCCATTTTTTTGAATAGGTAAAAATCGAAGACGATCCAAAACACGTGCAAGCAAAGCAGCTGTCAACAATTAAGTGAACATTCAAAATGGCCGAGCTTGTCGGCATAAGTGAGAGACATGAGTACCAACATAACGCCACAAAAAATCGAAATTCGAATATACGTAACCCGCGAAAATTCAAAAGTCGCGATACTTTTTGAACACACTTCGTATATATATATATATATATATATATATATATCGTAAAAATGTTTGTTTCATAATAAATAATAAACAATAAATAAAAAAATTATAATGTATATTACGTATGTTTTACGACAGTTAATACATTTCTTCTAGGCCTATGGATCATCAGACAGAGATGTACTATTGGCGGCGCTCCAGCATTGCGACGTCATACGTTGGAGGGCGCTGGCCGCCTGTTTCTGCCTGCTCGCGACGTCTACTTTGCTCGCTGGTCTTCTCTTTTGACTACCGTCTAGAAGAAGAAAAATGTACTACTGTAGAAATTCCCGCTACGGCAACTGCAAGTCTTAGCTACGCAATGCTCTCCTGGCGTACATATATCTACTAGGTAACTTGCCCCTTTCTCTCTCTTTCTCGTTCTATACTCGTATACACGCTTTTACCGCTATTGGCAACGGCAACTTTTCGATTGCTAGCAGTCAAAATATTATGGTGATTGGCCGTTGCGATTTCGTTTGATCGCTTTTCCCGTGCAACGTATCGGCGTGATTTTGAAAAATTGAGAAAAAATAATTTCGAGTGGTTATCAAGCGTTTTTATTTCAAAAGTTGGAATGCGACCCAAGTGAAAACTGAGTTAGACGAGGTGTACGGTGACTCTGCGCCATATTTTGCCACTGTTTCCAACTGGATTAATGAGTTAAAAAGAGGTCGCAGGAGCACCGAGGATGAACTACGTTCAGGGCGCCCAAAAACGGCAACTGATGAGGAAAACGTGGAAAAAGTGCGGAAAATCGTTGCCACAGATAAGCGAGTGAACATTAAGGAGATATCGGAGGCCTTGGGGATCAGTTTGGGTAGTGTGCATTTCATCCTGCACGAGAACTTGAAGATGAAAAAACTCAGAGCAAAATGAGTGCCGCATTTGCTCAACCAAGGCCAAACAGACGCGCGTGTTTCCGCTTCACATCGAAATTTAGCCAAGATGTCGAAAAATCCGTCGGATTTTTGGCGCAGATTCGTGACCGTCGATGAAAGCTGGGTCCATCATTACACTCCCGAGACCCAAGAAGCATCTCGCCAATGGTGTGCACCTGGTGAAGAACCTCCGAAGAGGGTGCGGACAACGGCATCGGCCGGAAAGATGATGGCTACGGTTTTTTGGGACCAACGTGGAATAAGTCTGGTCGACTACCTTGAGAGCGATAAAACGATCTCAGGAGAATATTATGCAAGACTGTTGGACTGCCTGAAGCAAGAACTCATCGTGAAACGGTCCGCTTTGCAGAAGAAGGTTGTCCTGTTTCACCAGGACAATGCTGCTGCACACAAGTCGCGGAAAGCATCGGCAAAACTGACCCAACTGAGATTCGAACTTATTGAACAACCTTCCTATTCTCCAGACCTCGCCCCCTCTGATTATTTCCTCTTCGGACATTTGAAAAATAGTCTTGGTGGAAAGCGTTTTTTCCAGGAATGAAGAGGTTAAGGCTGCTGTCAATTCCTATTTTCAGTCTAAAGACGCGAAATTTTACTCAAGAGGTATAAATGCTCTGAAATCTTGGTGGGAAAAGTGTATTGAACTTTTCGAGGAGTATATCGAATAAGAAAAAATTAAAAACAAGATTTGGAAAATCCTTGGTTTTCATTCTAAGAACTTGTAGAACTACCTGTATGTAGATATATTTCTGTAAGTTTGAACGTCATACATGGCTTTGAGATTACTTGTTTCCCGAAAATACAATTACTTGGCGTACCACTGCGTGTTGGCAACTTTTCGAAAAGTGCATGCATATGATGTATGTGCAGATTGAACATTTTTTTCCGGCGCTCCCTGAGGGCTCCGCAGGCCCGGACTAGAGTATGCGAAGGGCTCACTGACGGGCATGGCTTAACAGCTAGACAGCAATAATGCCTTCTGCCAAGGCAGTTGCATGCTGCTCGCAGCTGCAAATTATTGCTTTGGAATTGCGAAGGTTTATCTGGGGCTTTACACCTAGCACCAGAGCCTTTGTTTGATGATGTGGACATTGAACCCTTGACGGAAACTTTTATGCGGGAGGAACTGCATTTCAATGAGATGCGAGGTGTTCATCTGCTAGCGAGTCTTTCAGACGGCAGGCGGAAAAGACCAGTTTGGACCAGAATAGACTTTCAATCTATTTACGAGCAGGGTCACTCCGAATGCAATGTGTGTGTCGAGGTGAGTGTTGTGTAAGAGTCACCTCAGGTAGTTTCAACCTCTCATTGTTCTACCTACCACCTCATTACGATGATGTTGAAGTTGGCGATGCGATCAGTGCTGATCTAGCGGGGCTGTACCTCTAGCTACCCACTCTGGTCGGCGGCGACTTCAACTGTCATATTGATAAAGGCGCCACCGACAGGAAGAGCGATTGGCTTCTAAGAGGCCTGCATTGCGCAAATAAGCGTGATAAATTAACACACGTTTGCCAAAGTTAAAGAAGCACTATCGACCTCTTGTTTTACACCCTTTAACATTCGATGGAATTTCAAGAATGCGTGATACTTAATATTCCAGCAGGGAAGCACCTGCCGGTGCTGGCGTCTCTGTGTGTGCCTGGCCAGGGACACGCCCCGCGTCGGCAGCCGACAATGTACTGATCTAGGCAGCTAGATTTGCGTGTATTGACGCGCGAGTTAGAGCTGCCGAGATCAACTTCTGACATTGAACAAAGCAACCACGCTTTGGAGGCCACTGTTAAGGCGGCTGAAGTCAAGAAGAAGTACAGACAAAGATGCCCCTTTGCTCGATGCAAACGCCCCCGCGCCTAACCCAGTAATTGAGCAACCGCTCAGTCTGGAGCCGCACACATTAATTCGTCGTTTACGGTGGAAAAAGTTGTGCAGATCTTGCGCGGGTTACCCAAGAAAAAGAGTAGTGGTCCTGATGAGATTTATTACGATCATTGGGCTGAGTCGTGCGATGTTTTAGCAGGGAAGCTGTGTAAGCTGTTTAATCAGATACTCAGCGGGGGACACATACCCTAGGTTTGGCACGAGGCCAGGCTTACTCTGCTATTCAAGGGCAAAAACAGTGACAACGTAGACGATCCAAATCTCTACCGGGGTATCGCGTCGGAACGCACTCCCAAGAAAATCTTTGCTTAGTTAATTATCTCGAGGGCGCTTCCGACTGTGGAAAAGGCCCTACCTCTGAAGCAATTCGGATCCAGGAAGGGTCGAGGTACACAGGACGCGATCCACGTACTCCAGTCGGAAGTTGAACAGGTGTTGGCTGTGTCCGGGGGTCACTTGTACGCCGTCTTTATTGATTGTGTCAAGGCCTTCGACAAAGCTCCCCGTCACCTACAGTCGATTCACTTCGACATGTTGGAGTGGGCGGTTCTTTTTTTACGAGTGCTCTCCAGTTTCTTTGCTGAAGACTGCCTTAAAGTAAACGTAAGTGGCAAGGACACCTTGCAACTGAGTCAAAACGTAGGTACCCCTCAAGGGGACACTCTCAGTTGTCTGGCGGTCTCCTTGTTCTTCGCAGGCCTAGCTCGCCATGTGCGGGAGGAGTTTAGAAGCGCCGTCGTCGTCATGTATGCGTATGACATAGTAGTGGCCCACCGGTTGGCAACTTGTCGAAAAGTGCATGCATATGATGTATGTGCAAATTGAACATTTGGTCTACAATGTAACAAAAAATAACTGTGGATTTGGTATAACTTAGATTCAGTTGCCTTGTAGTGAGTTTTCCAAAAGTTAAATTTCGTTCGCTTTTCCGGGCGCTAGCTCGAGGCCATGCCCTACCATCCAGACGTCGTGCAGCATAAAGATGGCCATTTATGCTTCACGTTGTAGCGGGGACACAATTCGAAAATCGTGTACTGATACGGTCGGAAAGGCGTCCAGACGATCGTTTACGCAGATCGCTTAGCCATGCTAGTTACAATGCGAGAGAAAGGCACTAACGATGCAATAAAAAGCACAAGTAGCCACCGATATGGTAAACGACTGAGTAAGACCATACTGGACCGACAGCAACGACGACGGCGAACATCAATATTTCACAAAGCACATTTCATAATAAACGTCTGAGCGAAATACACACAGATTCGGACTCGCGATGGCTCCCATGTTTCGTAAGGAACGTCAAGAGCGATATGTGACAAGTTCACCGTATTTTCATTAGTCCAACGGTAAACGTGAGGATGTGCTTAGAGATAGCCAAACGCATCGTCAAGAAGTGCGAACTAATTAGCGACAGCGCAAACAGCTACCAGAGTGGCGCAATATACCCGAAATTGACGGCCGATTCTCGCTTAAAAACTACGTTCTTGAGTCCTGGCGTCAACACTGCCTCAACCAGCGTCGAATAAGTCCAACAGCACATTTAGATGAATCAGGAACCTAAAAAAAAAGACAATACGTTGAAAGACAGTTGCAAGCTGCTGCATGCATGGGCCACTGGTTGAGGTGTCAGAATTTAGTCCACGACGCTGGGCTCTCATCGGTGCTATCTCTTTTGTCAACGTCTCTTTGAGGGAACGCTTGAGCCGGACACGATAGAACGGCAACTGAATAAACACACTGCCAATAGGAGTCGTCTCGTGAGAAATGGAATCATGTTGTCGACAACGCGAGTCAAAACAAACGATAGAGAAATCAAAACTAGGGATAAAGACAAGCTCAATTTAGCAGTTATACGTATCCATTACTGCAGACTGCACCGAGAGGCACGACACAACTGGCAGTCTGTGCCGCAAACAACAGCAACCGTATCAATAAGAAGGTGATTCTGAAAAACACAGCAACACCAACGAGCTGATGTGTCTGGCGCAACGCCAAAAACATTAGCTCGTTATACTATCCTAAGAGCATCATCCGATCTACGGACATAGAGACAAACCAAGCTGGCTCAAACAATGACTTCTTCGTACAATACACAAAACGAGCACAGAGACGTTTGGGAACCCCTTCCGAAGTAATATAACAACAAAGAAATTACTAGCAGCTGAGATCTAGCTAGATAAGGGAGATGTCCATGATTGTTGATGACATAAATGTAACTACTCAATTGAAAGCATGATGTCTTTCCTAACAATGACCCTGTTTAGAAATATCTATTTATTATTATTATTATTATTATTATTATTATTATTATTATTATTATTATTATTATTATTATTATTATTATTATTATTTTAGCACTTTGGAGTGGACAATTGTCTCCGCGCGAACGTGTGATCACGGGTTCTCTAACCCTGGATTAGCCCAGTTCAACAATGTGCCCCGAACAGACGCTGCGTTTCCTCGTTGAATGTCGAGCGACAGCCTCTGACGCAAGAATTCGGATGCCGTCGAGTCTCCTGTCGAAAGATTGAGGCTTTTACCGACCCGCTGAATCAGCGTGAGCGTAAGGGGGCCTGCAGCTCCCATAGTCTCGAACGCCAACGGATAAAATTCGTGCGGATAGTCGACGCTTGAGTATTTTCTGCATTTATTAGCCTCAGCTAACCTGGAGGCATGACCTGCTCGGTCCGCACCTGCACCGACCATCGAAGGGGCTAATGAGTCGGTTACAGTTGCGTCCCAAACAAGCATGCGGCCTCGCTCAAAGGGCGTCAAAGTCAGACCGCCAGGTCTTTTTCCATCATCCCTCGAAAGACCCGGGGGCTCTAGAACGCACGGGAAGCCGGCTGATCTAAGTGCGCGGCTAAAGGTGTCATTTAAAGCGGAGTGACGCGCTCGTCGACCTGCACTCAACGCGCATGACAGACCATGATGGTCCAAGGCGTCCACTAAATCACCACAACGACATCGGTGGGGCACGACTATGTATTATTATTATGATTATTATTATTATTATTCAGGTTGGGTAACATTATGAACCTATACATCAGACACAACTAGTGCTTCCTTCCACGTCATTGAGTCTTCTCTTATCTTGCTAGTTCAGCTATTGACTGAACTGCAGGACATGCTGCGGCGTGGTATCTATAGCACTGGCCAGAGCACTTCGTGCACCTGCAACACTACTGAGGATCGTGGAATTTTTCCGTGTTGCATAACGCGCGATGAAACCCGCGGGCTGCGAACGCCTTAGTTAATTGTCTGCCCTCATATCCGGCTGCTCGCCAGGCCGTGCTTGTCATCGCTACCGTAGTATATATTCCTAGATTCCCTTCAATTTTTCCGTCCAATTTAAAAGTATAAGCCTCGTAAACCTAAGTAGGCCTAGGTAAGCCCCATTGGTATTAGTGTAAGTTTAAGTATAGGTATCGGTATTGGTATCGGTATAGGTATTACTATAAGTATAAGTTACATTTTCTCGTTATATTATCCTTTTGTGACGATCCACAGCGTTCCTGGGGCAGCGCATCGCCTTAGAAATTCTCAGAATGATTATTGACACGCTTTCGAAGGGAAGAAGCCTAGAGGAACTGGTGTACCTATAAAGAGCTCAATCTGTACAGTTACCGGCTGGTGAAGAAACGCATGCGGAAATCAATAGACGTTTTTGTAGAGTAATTGCCGATGATGACGTAGAAGAAAGTAGGTGTTGACAATAGCAACGGGAGAGAACGGCGGCAGGAGTGGTAGTTCCCGATACTGAACAGATACGACTGGAAATCCCCGTGCTTTGTTCGCACGGCTCTGTAGCAGGTCCGCGGTCCGAGCCTGAACGGTTAGGACGAGGTCGTCAGCGAGTGTTCTTATCTGGAAGGTGTTCTCCGGCTACGGAAGCCCTACCTGCTCCCTCAGCCTTAATTAGGATACATGATCGGGAGAGTGTCAGTTTGTTTCTTGACCGAGCTGCCCGTTTAAGCTGGTTAAAAGTGTATGACGCTGACAGCACGAACGAAGCCTTTAAAGTTTTTAGGGACTTGTTAGTCGATGAATATAATAGATTCTTTAACAATTTCTGTCAGAGTAATTTGTGACAGCATCCAAAATTCGATTGTTCAGCAAAGTTGAGGCGCTTAGCAAAGCGCTAACAAACTTTACCGCTGGCATCTAAAAACGCAGTCGGTAGAATTAAAGTATGTTTATTATCGTAGTTACCTGCGGCACAAGCGTAAACTTCGTAACGCCAAAGCAAATTTTTATAAGACGCGTTTTAGGCAACTCCAAGGTGATACTACCAATTTTTGGAACTTTATTGATCGTTCGTGTGGCAGAGCCAGGAAGCCGGTGGAGCTTTGCACTACTCTGGAAGCCAGTTCTGGGGTTCTGACTAAGCCAACGGAGATAGTAACGGAGCTAAACCAACATTTTGCTACGGTGGGATCCAATACAGTAAAGGCTCTCCAAGTCACGAAAAACGTTCAGCCAGGTCTGGTAGCCACCTGCTGCAAGAGAGATTTGTCATTCTCTTTTTGGCCAGTAAGTACGCCGGAGATACAGGCAGGGCTAAAATTCACGAAGGCTTCCTGGAGAGTTGGGGCTGCCTGAATCCCAGAACGATTGCTAAAGCTGTCCTCCGTCACTCTTTCTCGTCGATTGGCGCATCCTATAAACCGTTCCCTGACTACTGGTGTTTTTTTTCCCGCTAGACTCAAGGTGTCCACAAATATTATCTTATTTAAAAATAAAGGCGATCGTAAAAATCCGAATAATTACCACCTATTTCTTTAGTAGATTACCCCTCAAATTTTTTTTAAAAGGTGATTAAGTCCAGATGCAAAAGGCAATTTAGTTCGATTGGTTTCTTTTAGAGGAATCAGTTTGGATTTCGTAAGGCACGTTCGACAGAACTTGCCCTTGCTCATCTATATAAGGAGGTCGCCACTTCTTTCCAAAACAACCAACTTTGCCTCGGCGTCTTTGTAGATGTTTCTGCCGCTTTTAACTGTGTAAGTCATTTGTTGTTCTTACATATGCTCGAAAAACTTGGTTGTGATAGCACTGTTGTGTCTTGGTTTAGGTCATACCTAGCGGAAAGGCAGCAGGTAGTAAAGGTAGGTTGTTTTAAATCGCCCTTAGAAGGAGTAAACGTCGGGACGCCGCAAGGGTCAATCTTAGGACCGTATATGTTTATCATTTTTATCAACTTCATTATTAAAAGATCGCGTCAGGAGGGTCCTGTACGCCTATCGTCTATGCTGATGATACGACCTTACTTTTTCGTATTCAACCATCTGCGATACAGGCAGATGTACAGAGGGCTATGCAAGTAGTAGAGTATGCTGTTCTTGTGTTTGAAATTCGGTCTGGTGATAAATGCAGCCAAAACTGTACTCATGTTGTTTCGCCCTAGCAAAAAGGCAGCGCAGGTTTAAATGCTGAAGCTTAATGGAACGGAAGTGGCACTCTCCCCTACTATCACATGTCTGGGCTTAATTTTACATAAGACGCTTAGATGGCTTGATCACTTAGATGTTATTACGCCTAAATGCTATGCGGTAATTTCGCCTATTCGTCATCAACGAGAACTAGGAGTGCCCTTTTGCATTTTATGGTGTATAAAATGCTATAAGTGCCAATTCTCTGTTATGGTATTTCTTTTTGGGGAATTCATAATAAAGGTATAACTCATAGGGCCGAAGTCGTTCAGAATGATGCCCTCAGGGCTGTTTTTAACTTGCGCCGTAGCGATTCGGTTCGTAGATATTTACAGGGTAAAAATTGCCATGCTTGCATTTAAGATGTATAGAAGAGTTATCCCGTATGATGCTGCTTTTTCTATAAGAGCTGCTGTTAGACGCACAACTCGACGTGCAACGGAATTTGTGAGGCCAGTAGCTCTAAGGCAGTCCACCCGGCAAGCTCTTGCGTACACCCTGCCAACTATCTGGACCGAACTTCCCAAAGAAATGTGTGTACTTACCTCAGTCAAATGATTTAAACGTAAAGTGAAAAAAAATGGGTAACGAGTAAAAACTCTAGTCAAAACTAGTTACCTGTCAATAGGTTGAAGAAAGCGTGTCACGTGTGTGAACGTAAGAAGTTTTCAGCGACTTCAATTGTTAGTTTCGTATGGAGTGAGACATGTTGAAGTATGAAATAGATAATGTTGATGCTAATACACATTTAAAATACTTTTATATACGAGAACAGTTTTTTTTTTTATATAGGAGAGAGTAAGCATTGTGAAATTGCGGTTCCGTGAATAAACCTCAAATTTAAATTTGAAATTGAATTGGTTGACTCCCTCTAAGGCGTCATTTGCTTAGTCCTCCAACAGCTATGCGTCTCGTGCGGTGACCAAGATTGCCAAGTCGTCAGCATAAGCAACAAACTCAGCACCGCGAGGCCTGCTTATCTCTAGCACACCGTCGTACGCTCGGTTCTACAGCGCAGGTCCTAGCACGGAACTTTGTGGTAAACCTGCGCACATACGCCAAATGTACGCTGGTACTATCTTTTTTTGTCCACCGCATTCAGGATTACTCCACAATTCTTTACATCCAGCATTATCAGGATGCAAAGATTACGAACTCTGGGGCTTTTCTGTTATTCTTTTTCGGCCTTAGCGATATCTTACTATTAGGTTCGAGCGTGGACCCCCTTTACAAAACCCGTACCGATCCTCTGAGAGCGAGACTTGCCTTTCCTCGATTGCGTCGTTAATTCTGCTTGCAAATATTGACTTCACGGTCTTGGCAACTGTGTCAAGAAAGCAAATGGGCCTGTAGGCTGAGGCCAAGCATGGCTCCTTCCCCGGCTTTGGAATAAGAGCCAGGCGGGCCTTCTTCCATTCTTCTGGAAACCGTCCCTCTCTCAGGAGTGCGTCTATGAGCGTTTTAGAAGCCGATGGGCACTCCTTTACTAGGCATTTGATCGACTCCGGAGGTATACCGTCGGGTCCTGGAGCCGTGTCCTCTGACATCCTTTCAGCCGCTCGCTGGATCTCCTAGAGCGCTGCAGCAGGCATATTCTCCTCATTCACCGCAATAGCGTATCTGCCTTCCTCCGTCTGCATAGAAAAAGGGCGAGCCACAATGGCCCAGTTAGCCCATGGCAATTTTGTAGGGCTTCCCCCACACGTCCTGCTCGATCTTCTCGATCAGTTGATTCCAGCACCGAAGTTTACCCTCGATGGTGGTCTTTAGGTTTCCGCCACTTCGGCTCAGCCGATTCCGTTCTCGCCTTTTTAAACTCCCCACGAACTCTTCCCCCGTCCACCTCTATCCAAGCAAAGCCCTTTCCCTGGCCCCTATTCCGGATTGCGTTGTCTTTTTAACGGTTTTTCCACCAGATCGCGGTGTCCGTTCATTCGCCTGCCATCAATACCCTTTTGTCCGCTGCCTTTGCCAGGGCCTCGTTCGGCTCTGACAAAAGGCATAGGACTAATTCCAACCGGTCCACTGCTGCCGCTGGGAGGTTATCTGCGGCCCTGCATCTATGGAGATTAACTTGCAAGACCTTAATTTCCACAGTCTGTCGATATTCCCTGATCCGTTCTTTTCATTGTAGCTGCATCTGCCACTGCATCTCTGGCGAAGTGGAGGCTTCGTCCTGTTTCTCCTACTTGGCCCACTTTCCTCTGTTTCATGATTGACCCTAGTCATCTGCTTCCTTCGCAGATCGCCCACCACTTTTCTGTGAGTTCACTGAGTGCCCTCCACAGAGCATACGTAGCACTTTCTGATCTCAGCAGTACAGTTTCCCGCTAGACGTCCAGTGGTTTTACAACGATAGCATTTGCGGTCTCAGGGCACTTTTCATCACTATTCCCGGCATTCAGTTACTCGGCAAAAGAGGCTTGCCGTTATCCTCTTGACTAGGAGTTAAATTGCGGCGATGATCGAACTGAGGACGATGCTTCAGTAAAGAGGGTCGGGTGCAGAGTGTCTACTAAAAGTTTTGCCGCGCTCCCCCTTTATCTCGATCATCCGCAATCTGCTCTTCTCATGGCGAATTAGAAAAATTCTTTACAGCCGCCGGTACGTCCTGCAGCGCCTACTTAATTTAAGTAGGACATATGGTGTGTAGCCGTTCTTCCCGCGGCCCCAAACCGGTGGCGAAGACACAATTCACTAAATGTTGTCGTTGCCGATTAAACTTAGACCTAAGTTATTAAGGTCAAGCAAATATATCTATATTTACGGAGTTTCGAGATACCTGCAGGTTTCTTCTCTGCCGTCAGCTCTACATAGATAAAGTAAAGGTGGATATTGCATTCGTAGTGTACCACGCGTGAGACTGTATTGCAGCCCACCCGGCATTAGTATATATACAAAGCAACGTATGGCCTTTTTAGAACAGCTGGTAGAATGTCTAGGGAAGCAGCCCTATTCAACCATCTGCAATACAGGCAGATGTACAGAGGGCTATGCAAGTAGTAGAGTATGCTGTTCTTGTGTTTGAAATTCGGTCTGGTGATAAATGCAGCCAAAACTGTACTCATGTTGTTTCGCCCTAGCAAAAAGGCAGCGCAGGTTTAAATGCTGAAGCTTAATGGAACGGAAGTGGCACTCTCCCCTACTATCACATGTCTGGGCTTAATTTTACATAAGACGCTTAGATGGCTTGATCACTTAGATGTTATTACGCCTAAATGCTATGCGGTAATTTCGCCTATTCGTCATCAACGAGAACTAGGAGTGCCCTTTTGCATTTTATGGTGTATAAAATGCTATAAGTGCCAATTCTCTGTTATGGTATTTCTTTTTGGGGAATTCATAATAAAGGTATAACTCATAGGGCCGAAGTCGTTCAGAATGATGCCCTCAGGGCTGTTTTTAACTTGCGCCGTAGCGATTCGGTTCGTAGATATTTACAGGGTAAAAATTGCCATGCTTGCATTTAAGATGTATAGAAGAGTTATCCCGTATGATGCTGCTTTTTCTATAAGAGCTGCTGTTAGACGCACAACTCGACGTGCAACGGAATTTGTGAGGCCAGTAGCTCTAAGGCAGTCCACCCGGCAAGCTCTTGCGTACACCCTGCCAACTATCTGGACCGAACTTCCCAAAGAAATGTGTGTACTTACCTCAGTCAAATGATTTAAACGTAAAGTGAAAAAAAATGGGTAACGAGTAAAAACTCTAGTCAAAACTAGTTACCTGTCAATAGGTTGAAGAAAGCGTGTCACGTGTGTGAACGTAAGAAGTTTTCAGCGACTTCAATTGTTAGTTTCGTATGGAGTGAGACATGTTGAAGTATGAAATAGATAATGTTGATGCTAATACACATTTAAAATACTTTTATATACGAGAACAGTTTTTTTTTTTTATATAGGAGAGAGTAAGCATGGTGAAATTGCGGTTCCGTGAATAAACCTCAAATTTAAATTTGAAATTGAATTGGTTGACTCCCTCTAAGGCGTCATTTGCTTAGTCCTCCATCAGCTATGCGTCTCGTGCGGTGACCAAGATTGCCAAGTCGTCAGCATAAGCAACAAACTCAGCACCGCGAGGCCTGCTTATCTCTAGCACACCGTCGTACGCTCGGTTCTACAGCGCAGGTCCTAGCACGGAACTTTGTGGTAAACCTGCGCACATACGCCAAATGTACGCTGGTACTATCTTTTTTTGTCCACCGCATTCAGGATTACTCCACAATTTTTTACATCCAGCATTATCAGGATGCAAAGATTACGAACTCTGGGGCTTTTCTGTTATTCTTTTTCGGCCTTAGCGATATCTTACTATTAGGTTCGAGCGTGGACCCCCTTTACAAAACCCGTACCGATCCTCTGAGAGCGAGACTTGCCTTTCCTCGATTGCGTCGTTAATTCTGCTTGCAAATATTGACTTCACGGTCTTGGCAACTGTGTCAAGAAAGCAAATGGGCCTGTAGGCTGAGGCCAAGCATGGCTCCTTCCCCGGCTTTGGAATAAGAGCCAGGCGGGCCTTCTTCCATTCTTCTGGAAACCGTCCCTCTCTCAGGAGTGCGTCTATGAGCGTTTTAGAAGCCGATGGGCACTCCTTTACTAGGCATTTGATCGACTCCGGAGGTATACCGTCGGGTCCTGGAGCCGTGTCCTCTGACATCCTTTCAGCCGCTCGCTGGATCTCCTAGAGCGCTACAGCAGGCATATTCTCCTCATTCACCGCAATAGCGTATCTGCCTTCCTCCGTCTGCATAGAAAAAGGGCGAGCCACAATGGCCCAGTTAGCCCATGGCAATTTTGTAGGGCTTCCCCCACACGTCCTGCTCGATCTTCTCGATCAGTTGATTCCAGCACCGAAGTTTACCCTCGATGGTGGTCTTTAGGTTTCCGCCACTTCGGCTCAGCCGATTCCGTTCTCGCCTTTTTAAACTCCCCACGAACTCTTCCCCCGTCCACCTCTATCCAAGCAAACCCCTTTCCCTGGCCCCTATCCCGGATTGCGTTGTCTTTTTAACGGTTTTTCCAGCAGATCGCGGTGTCCGTTCATTCGCCTGCCATCAATACCCCTTTGTCCGCTGCCTTTGCCAGGGCCTCGTTCGGCTCTGACAAAAGGCATAGGACTAATTCCAACCGGTCCACTGCTGCCGCTGGGAGGTTATCTGCGGCCCTGCATCTATGGAGATTAACTTGCAAGACCTTAATTTCCACAGTCTGTCGATATTCCCTGATCCGTTCTTTTCATTGTAGCTGCATCTGCCACTGCATCTCTGGCGAAGTGGAGGCTTCGTCCTGTTTTTCCTACTTGGCCCACTTTCCTCTGTTTCATGATTGACCCTAGTCATCTGCTTCCTTCGCAGATCGCCCACCACTTTTCTGTGAGTTCACTGAGTGCCCTCCACAGAGCATACGTAGCACTTTCTGATCTCAGCAGTACAGTTTCCCGCTAGACGTCCAGTGGTTTTACAACGATAGCATTTGCGGTCTCAGGGCACTTTTCATCACTATTCCCGGCATTCAGTTACTCGGCAAAAGAGGCTTGCCGTTATCCTCTTGACCAGGAGTTAAATTGCGGCGATGATCGAACTGAAGACGATGCTTCAGTAAAGAGGGTCGGGTGCAGAGTGTCTACTAAAAGTTTTGCTGCGCTCCCCCTTTATCTCGATCATCCGCAATCTGCTCTTCTCATGGCGAATTAGAAAAATTCTTTACAGCCGCCGGTACGTCCTGCAGCGCCTACTTAATTTAAGTAGGACATATGGTGTGTAGCCGTTCTTCCCGCGGCCCCAAACCGGTGGCGAAGACACAATTCACTAAATGTTGTCGTTGCCGATTAAACTTAGACCTAAGTTATTAAGGTCAAGCAAATATATCTATATTTACGGAGTTTCGAGATACCTGCAGGTTTCTTCTCTGCCGTCAGCTCTACATAGATAAAGTAAAGGTGGATATTGCATTCGTAGTGTACCACGCGTGAGACTGTATTGCAGCCCACCCGGCATTAGTATATATACAAAGCAACGTATGGCCTTTTTAGAACAGCTGGTAGAATGTCTAGGGAAGCAGCCCAGGAAGCCACAAGAGTTCATGGACTCAAACAACGCTATCATCTAAGACAACAAATAGTTTTGCCCGGAGAGACTCTTCTGCCGAGCAACTTCAGCGGACAATGAGAAGTGTGAGACAAGAAGGAAGGCAAAACCAGTCAGGCTGTAGAATTACCAAAAACCACCAGGGCCATATAGAGACGTTCAGCAACAGCAAAAACAACAACTATAACTGGAAAACCCGCAACTCGGTCAGCAATTCTAAGGCCCGCAGCCTCAACAAAGTTAACACGAAACGGACGAAGTTTCACGGGAGCGAAGACTTAGAACCATCTGTAGTTCGGGAAACTATGACGGAGCACGTGGAAGCCGCTTACAGCGCTACGAGATATATCAGGGCCAAGCGCCCCCGTGTCCCACCAGTAATTGGGCGACGCTTCGAATCACACAGTGGAACATCGAAGGCGTAGGTTCGGTAACGGATTGTATATCTAACGGCAGTTTTCACGCTCTGGATGTAGTAGTTTTGACGGAAACGTTTGCTACAAAACATTTTGATGTTCCGGGATTTTATCTATTTTTATGCCCAGCCACTGCCCACAAAGTCGGACAGCCAGTGAGTGGCGTTTCTGTACTGTTGGACCGGCATTTTAATAATGATAGGCTGATATTAGCAGAGGATGATACTGTGGTCGTAAATTTCGTGGCAATAGACAGAAATAACAGTAGGAGATGTACCGCAGACTCGACCGAAGGCCTTCTAATGAAACTTGGTTGTGCGTGTTGGAGCTCAATTGCCGCCGAGATGTACGTTCTACAAGAACATCTGCGCTCATCAGCGTTCTCCCTTAGTACAGTCTCTAGATATGTAGCGTCCACCGACACCGAACGGCTCGCAAGCTGAGCACATTCCAGTTGCTCTTCTATAAAACTATAGTAGTAGTCAATTATTCACTACATTATTCAAGTTTGCATTTAAACAAAACAAAAGTAGCAGTAGTAGTAAATAGTAAGTTAAAAGAAAACACTGCTAAACGTTGCGCGACCGCAGAGATAATGATTCGAGCTGATGACATTGCTAGCTTCGTCCGAGATGATCGCTGCGGTGCGCTGGAAATTCGCGGCAAATAAAAACTATAACGTAGCGGTGATTGATTCTACGTTTCCCGCAGATCCAGTTCACGCTGCTGTAAATAATTGCGACTATAAATGTATGATTCCGTAGTTGACAATACTGTTAACATTTTTCAGTCATTGACGTAATTTTCATGATGCGTGGATTATTTATAGTGTAGGGTTTTTTTTTGTTTCTTTCAGGGTGTTTTTAATTATTGACCCTGGTTCGTCCCATAAGGTTGGAACGTGTGTAGATTTTTACACCTTACATACACATAAACAAAAAACAAAAAAAAAAAAAAATATATATATATATATGCAAACGTACATTAACTACGCACGCCGTATAAATGGTTCTTGCTTAAAATATTTGCCAAATTACAATGATGTACAGGTTTTTACAAATGTATGATTTGGGGGTTCGTTATCGATCTGCTATGACAAGCAGACCACTAATTATATACGCGTCAAGTGAAAATACCTATGACTTATACGAAATATTTTGCTACTTCCGGAACACCAAAAAGGCAAAACCAAGCATATTGCCGCTAACTTAACCGTCCTATAGGGTTATTGCTCCTAGGTTATTGCGTCTTAACTGGCTAAACAAAGGTTCAAGCGCAAAATGTTATGGCAGTATTTTTTTGGTAACAACGATATTTAGCAGAAAGCTATAATGTAAACAGTTTGTAGTCGTTTGTGTGGTTCCACCTTGTTGTCGTCAACCGCCGCGCTGGTAGTTTAAGTGATGAAGCCATCCATTGTGCAGTTAATAATGTTTGGTAAGTGACCCAGTGTCACACGTTATGTTACAACAAGATACTAGAGAGCATTTTTCGACAACTTTACTCCTATATTGGCTCAGTACGAGAAAGCGTGTGTTTAAACAACCTACATTTGGTTGAGCTTTCTTGTCGTGTCGTCGCAAACCGTATTTCTCCGTTAATTTCCCCTAAAAAAATAGTGCCGCTCACGCACTATGCGCGTTGAAACAAAAATACAAAGTAGACCAAAGATCTTGCCGACGCAATACAGTTCTGGTGATATATTATTACACCGCTGGGTCGCGAATTTTATAGCCGCTGCTAGCTCGCGTTTAATCATTACTTTTACTTTCAATCAATTAGGTTTAGTGCATCAGAAAGCTTGTTAGTAAATCGGTAAAATGACTGTTTGCTTTGCGTATGTTTGTGTTGCAGTGGCGGTTGTCGTTTTAATACCTGTAGATGTTAGTCTACTTACTTGGACAATGAAAACTATCTCTCAGAAACACCCTGGGCCTCTGCTGGAAAACTCTACAGTAGCGACGATATTTCTCAGCCCTATATATCGATTCTGGACTCTCTACGCATTTAATTTGACTAATTATGATGATCTACTAAAGGGAAACCCAGCCATTGTACACGAACTTGGCCCGTACGTTTTCAGGTCAGTTTTAGACAAATGCACCACATATACACATCTACTAGTGCACATTTCGTTCAGGTGCTATAGGCCGAGCCACAAAGCTTAAGAGTGCAAAGCAAAGACCCAAGGCCACCGGGTATGCCACAAATGTGGTGAGCCCGACTACTTGGTAGCCGACTGCAGCGCTACGACACCAAAATATCTAGTCTGCGGGGTGGAGGGGCATCGTGCGGATAGGATGTCTTGCCCGGCCTATAGAGGGCAAGTCGAGCAGCGGCGGGGGGCTCGAAGGAGCGCCACCAAGGGCCAGGGAGAAATGAAAAAGAGAACTAAGGACAAAGGGTCTAAGAAAAACACTACTGTAATTCCGGCAGAGAATGGAAAAAAAGGCTGAAATCTAGTAGGCGGGGTCCCTTTTCTGACCAATGTTAAAGATATTCCAGGTAAACCTAAACCGCTGTAGGGCGGCGCATAACATGCTTGCGGAGACAGTACGGAAAGAGACTATGGGTCTCTGCCTGCTGTCCGAGTCAAACATCGCGATCACCAAGCGGAAGGTAGATTGGGTATCTGACGCAGAGGCGGATACCGCAATCTAGTGAATAAGTTCTGAGAAAAAACCTCAGGATTAGGGGGCCAAGGACCGGAAGGGCTTTCTTTCGTCTGATTGTAGATTGATGGGGTAGCGGTACTTTACAGCTGCTGCTCCTCTCCAAACAGGGAGGTTGTATTTGAGGAATTTCTCGACGAGCTTGCTCAGAGGGCGGGGGCACATGTAGGCGGTAGTTATCACCGGAGACTTTGGTGCGGCCAGCATAGCATGGGGTAGCCGGAACACAACTAAGCGAGCTCAAACACTACAGAAGTGGATGGCTGAAAAGAGTCTTATGGTTCTCAATGACGGAAGGGTCCCCATTTTTTCCAGAGGGCGCCAGACGGCCTTCATTAACCTAACGGCCTTTCCACTGATAGCATCCTAACGGCGTTTCCACGGATAGCATCGGGGGTGAGAAAGACGAAGGAAACCCTGAGTGACCACAGACATATCTGTTTCACTGTGTGTATCCCCGGGGGGTCCCTCGTCCCCCCCCCCTAGTAAAAGGTGGCAAATGCGGAAGCTCGATGTAAAGATCCTATAAGTTGAGATAGACGAGGGTTGTAGACGGCTGGGGAACACGGTGCCTGCCATACCGAGTGGTTATGGCCAGACTCCGGTGGCCTCCCCCGAAACTCCCCCCGGACGTGCTGAGAGAGACTGTAACCGGTCTTCTACCGGCACAGCCACGGAGAGGGTACAAAAAACTCTCGGTTTCCCTAGGTGAAGTTCCTCGGAGGTAGCGAGGCTAATAGTCAAAACATGGCCTAAGGTCTTCCAAGACCTTGCCAACAAGCTCCTGGGAGCGGGGAAATTCCCGAGGCTGTGGAAGAGGGTTAACCTTGTCTTTATCCCTAAACCCGGGAAGAAGACGGGACCTTCAGCTTACCGGCCCATATGCCTCATTAACGCCATGGGAAAGATCTTAGAGAACATTACTGTCAATAGACTAAATAAAGAGATCCAAGAAAAGAAAGCTCTATAAGATGCTCAGTGCGGCTTCCGGAAAGGCAGATTCACACTAAGGGCTCTAAAGAAGGTTCTGCAACGGGCGGGTGAGCAGACCACGAAAACCCTCAAAACGAGGCGATTTGTGCTCCTGGTCCTCCTGGATGTCAAAAATGCCTTCAAGACAATGAAATGGAAAACAATTGCAGAGGCGATGGAAAGGAAAGTATTTTCCTCCCTACCTCGAATGATTTCATCCTACCTGATGAATGACAGAGGTCTGGTTGCAGGGTGGCAGGAGTACGAAGTTACCGCCGGAGTCCCACAGGGCCCGATTCTAGGACCCGTGCTCTAGAATATAGCTTATGGCGGAGTGCTCGAGATTGGGGTCTTTCGTATGGGGTGGAGATGCTGGCGTATGCTGACGATCTTGTACTCCTGGTCACGGCCAGAAGCGAGAGAGCCCTGGAGGGCGCCGCCAATGAGGCCCTGCCAACGGTAGTAGCTTGAGTAGATGGAATCCCATCATTTTAAACTGGCGCCTGACGGGAGATGAGAAAGGTGCATATACGCTAATATGGAGCAAAAAAAAACAAGTGGGTGGCTTCAGCAGATACGTAAAAGCCGACAATCACGCAGGATTTCTACTTAACAAAGACTATGACCTGCTTTGGTGGGATTGGGACGGTATGGAGACTGGGAAATGCTCAAAAAGAACGCCACGGTCAACATGGAGCCCTACATTATCCAACTGCACCGCCTAGCCCTGCATTATTCAACTGCACCGCGTAAAAGCACCTCGGCTATTCGACTAAAAATACACGATCGACAAGGCCAAAGCATACTGCTTCGCGACAACGACAGAACGTATGTTACACAAGCCGTCAAAACCGCACTTCACGAGCTTGAATAGGAGATTCTTCACATGTCTTTGAACTTTTCGGGCCTTACGCCAACCGATTACCACATTTTCCGCTCCACGTCGAATCATATGAGGGGACTTATCTTCGACGACAAAGTGGACCTTAAAAACTGGCTTAACAACCTATTTGACCCCAGACCGGGCGATTTCTGGCAGAGCGGAATCAACAATTGATCGAAAGATGGGATGAGGTCGTAAAAGCAACGGATAATGCTTCATTTATTTTTGTTAATCACTTTTGTGCAAATAAAATTCTAACAAAAACGCTGGAAACCTTTTGCACAACGTAAATTTTATACTCAAGCGGTGTCTGTTTTAACCCTATGGTACTTTAGAATATATTTGTTCAGGTCCTTATACTTAAAAAACAAAACAATGATGAGATAATACGCAACAACGCAATGTCACCTTTAAATTGTTCATATTGCTAAATTAAAAGTGACTGTTCGTTTGTTTTGGGTACATTCAGGGTTAAGAAAGAAAAGAGGAATGTGGCATTTCGGAATGGTTCTCTTCAGTTTGACCACCTCGAAACTTTCTTCTTTGAACCAAATTTATCGAACGGCAGCCTAGACGACAAGTTAATGACGTTAAACTTCGCTATTATGCTTTATTTCGGCCCTGATGGCTCAACGCGTGGGCGGTTTTCCAAAAACAGTAAGAAGACAATATTCGTGCGTACCACTGTAAACAAGTACTTTTTCACCGGGTAAGCTATTTTTGCATCATTGTTGCAAAAAAATAGGTTCAATACCAGATTTAGCCTACTTGTTAAAAGATATATTTTTAAAGTATATTATATGCACTGAGAAAGTGACTGCATAGTATCTTAGAGGTTGACTGAATATTAACGTTACGACTGGTTTTTGACCAGAAGTAACTAGGTTTAGACGTGGACAGCTTTTTTGTTACATGTATGAGTAAGGGATATGTTATTATCGGTAATGATTGCTGCAGCCACGGCGATACCTTTATCACTATTTGATTACCGACTAATTACAATAGAACCACAATAAACAGCAATGTGCCAAGCGAGCTGCGTGTTAATATTACTTATATACGTAACTAGGCGCATGTTAGTAGTGTTCATACAAGTCTAGTTACCCCCTTCATCACACGCAGAGGGTACACCGGCTTTACTCGGAAATTCGAAAAGAGTGATATTCCCCAAGCGGGCGATAACCTATCAACACAAGCAGATTATCTACTAGTTATTGTTTTCATAGCTAATATTTTACGAGTGATACTTAAATTCTCATTTTCATTGCGGACCCCATCAGGCGCTGCACCCTTCCTCAAACGACTTAATTACGCCCGCTGCTTTAGATTTGCTTTGTTGCTCCGTTACGACACAATTGACAAAGCGTGGGTAACTTGTTCGTTCCAAGTAAAAATCGTCACTGGTTAGAACCGTAGAACATCTAGTAAATGTATGTTGAATGTAAGCGCATCTACGGCCGATTTTGCGCCTTATGGAGTTCGTTCCGCTTTCGTTGTTATACGTTAACTTAGCCTCTTTAAAAACCTTCTACGGTCGACTGTTATCCACACACAGAGGCATCATTTCGAAATAGTCTTTGCCAAGGTCTAGGTCTGAATCACGAAACTCCTATTCAAGCTGCATTTTAAGAGTACCACGGTATATCACTTTATTTTTGTTGTCTCGGATAATTGCTTTTCGTGATTGATTCGCATATGATTGCGCAATTTCCAACATTGACGGGTATCGGTAAATTTCCCGCGATATCATCATTAGGCGGATTAGGTCAGGCTTGACACATGGTTCGTGCTATTAGTGAGACAAACTTTGAAACTACGTTGCTCTTCAATGGATATTCTCTGCAGCAAAAATTCTCCTACCCCTTTCTCAGCCTTGCCGAGAGCTTGCCGCTCTTTTCTAAATTTCTCTCAGAAAACTCACTGCCTATAGCCCTCATTGTTTCTATCGCGACTGGCTGTACTATAAACTAGAAACTACGTTGCTCTTCAATGGATATTCTCTGCAGCAGAAATTCTCCTGCCCCTTTCTCAGCCTTGCCGAGAGCTTGCCGCTCTTTTCTAAATTTCTCTCAGAAAACTCACTGCCTATAGCCCTCATTGTTTCTATCGCGACTGGCTGTACTATAAAGTAGAAACTACGTTGCTCTTTAATGGATATTCTCTGCAGCAGAAATTCTCCTGCCACTTTCTCAGCCTTGCCGAGAGCTTGCCGCTCTTTCCTAAATTTCTCTCAGAAAACTTACTGCCTATAGCCCTCATTGTTTCTATCGCGACTGGCTGTACTATAAAAATTGCCTCCCAACTTTTATAGTACAGCCTATAAAAGTTGTATGAGGCAACGCGTCTTCATACTCGTGTTTATATGCGAGTATATACACACATTGCCTGCAAATAGAAGGCCATGCATGTTTACACAGGTGGTATACGCTAATTATCTGAAGTTTCACTTAAGACTTTTTTGCTGCTCTGCTAAATTGGCTACCGCGGCTGCTGATCTCGAAACTATACTCTTGTAAGACGGCGCCAGCGTGTCGCACATGGTTGCGTCTCAGGAAAGGGCCTTTTCGGAAGACCAGTGAACCAAGTTCATGCCGTCTGGGCGTAGGGCTGAGTCCGTTACCAGCCCGACTGGCTCTTTTCCGCAGGCCACGTTAGCGGAATGCAGCGTCTTTGAAATCACTTTGTTAAGGGCGGCGTGGCGCGAGTGTCTTTCGCAGCTCCTAGAACAGCTGAGGCCATGCTCTTCCGTCGGCGAAACCGGTGTGTCACAAAGGGAGCAAGTATGAGACACGTATACGGCCACCCTTAACCGCAGGCCAGCAACGATGCTGAGTGTTGTATTGTCCATAATCATCCACAGCTGCGGCGAGTGCATGGCTTGAAGCCATTTGACGCTTGATTCACTGAAAGCTGCTAGAAGACGTGTCTTGCCAAGTGCATCTACCGTATTGTCTAGGATTTTCTTTTGAATGACTTCGACTACGACGGCATCCAGAGCGGACTGGCGTGCGCCATTAAGTACCACGCGGTGGCGGGCGGCAAATTCCTTTTTTGGACTCCATGAGCCGTTCTAGGAAGGCTTTTGGAGAAAATATTGAGAAAATCAACTCGTGAAAACTAGTGATTGAACCCAAGAATGCAGTCTGGGCCAGATGTGTTGCTCGTCGGGCTCCCAGACCTCCCGCTGAGATAGGAAGAGAAGCCTGGTCTAAACTTACTCCAAATTCAACACCCATTTCACGCATCGTCGTAGCTTCTCGTCAAATGGTTGCAGAATGTCTCTCCGGGCAGATGGTGTAGCGTATAATATAATCAAGTCTTAGTGTCGAGAGGCTATATCGCATTAAGTATAAAGCGGGATGCGCATCCAGGGATCCCAACGCAAAACACCAAAGATCCATAAGCTCGCTCCTCCTATTCAGGGCGAGTTTTGCCAGGGCCATTGAGAGGGGAGCTACAAGAAGCTCGATGTTTCCATCGGCGCATAGCTCTATGTCAGGAAGCAGGCCCTGCACAAACACCCGTCACGAAAAGCACTATAAGAGGATGGAATGAGCAGCTCACACTTTGACGCGTTAAGTTGCAACCCAGAGGTGACGCCAAAATCGATTACTTTTCCACATCACCAAGCGCGGAATCAAGAGTACCAATCGTTCCATCTGCTACCATACAACCACGGCTTAATATTAGACTCCAGAGATGAAAGCAGTTGCCAAATTGTCTGGAGAAGACAACCGGGCCATAAAAGTCTCCCTGCTGTACCCCACCTTCATGTTGTAATAAAAATGTTACTGCATATAGTAAAAGTAAATGATTTAATTTTCAAAAAAATCTTTGTAACTTGATGGATAATTGCATAGCTATAAGGGGTGCCATTTATTAGCGTTACATTTAGAGTTTTCGCGCGTTGTGTGAGAGAAAATCCAATACTGGTGGTTAGCGCTATCTTTATTAATATTTGTTTAGATTATTCAAGTCCATTCTTCAATAGACAACAGTACGAACAAGTAGCGAGCACGAGCACGTTGGTGGCACGACAGGCGTACCTACAAATTGGGTTCTATACTGTATGTACAATTTCCAATAGGACTTATGTGAATAAGAAGATTATTTTTATTCTTATGTACATATATTACAATTATATTAATAATATCACTAAATAATAAATTTATAATACTTACAATATTGCTGGTAATGTTATTGCCTGGGTGTCGGTGACTTCTCAGTATCATCTTGCCGTTGTCTATAATAATAGATCTAAATTTACGCGATTTCGTAAAAAAGTGACTGAACCAACTAATACAACAACTAATCTTACAAGGTTAGCCGCGTTCTATTTCGCTATTCAGTTACGTTGTAATAGGGTTAGATTTAGAGAAAGAAGTTATTTAATGAGGTATAATCCGTCTAGAATTTTGGTTGATGATTGCAAAACGGAAACATTAAATATTTATTTGCTGTCGAGTGATGTCTTTTAGATCAGGAAGTTTTAAATATCGGTGAAATTGCTGTGAAACGGTTTTCTTTCTGTGGAATGTGTACAGTTTCTATGACGCATATTTGGCCAAGGATGATACCGCAGTTAGGCCATTCGGTTTTTCGGAAGACGGAATGTATGCATACCTTTCGGGACGGAACGGTGTCGAGTGGGAAACTCATCATGTGTATACTGATACTGCAAGAGTCAACCAAATTTACCGTATCGAGGAAAATTAGTTGAGTATTTTAAAAAGTAAAAGCTGCGTTTTTCCAAAATGTTAGAAATGAGTTGTAATTGTGATAACTAAATTGCATCTATATTATAGAATGCGTGTTTTACACGTATCCGATCTTTACTATTTAACTACTGTTGTATAAAGTGTCAAAAATAGGCCTTTCCATTAGACCAGTCAACTTATATCGGTAGGTGTAGTGTATCACACACATTTATCTGGCATGATTTATAGGACGGCTAGATGTGATTATAATTAAAATGCTAATATCGCTTAATTTTCAGTGCACTTGAATGGTACGATGCTCGATGCAATAAACTAGAGGGCACAAGTAAGTTATTTACAGACAAATAACGTAGCACACTCAAAACTATCCTGATTAAAATTAACCAGCAATAGCCATAGCGGACTTAGGCAAATATTTACCCTCCTTTATTTTTATGGCGAACAACGTTGTTTTCCCGCCATAAGTACGCACACTTGTCATCAGTACATATGAGATATTGATCTCTTGTACCATACAACTCTATATATGGTAATAAAGGTGTTCGTTACCGACGTACTGTATAGTGAGGACAATTTGACTGTATACTCTTTTTGGGCTGACCCTCAGCCAAGATTTAACGTCTACGAGACTGCTTTTTGCATGGCTTCATAGACGGACCCTCGTAAACACAACGGAAAGGGAGGGGTTTTAACCCGCGCACCTTTGTGTCTCCTCTGGTGGCGAGGCGCAGGTGAATGCACGACGCCTTCAGGCTCGACTATATATTGATAGCTGCAGCACAATGCGCCCCTGATATAAAAGGGTGATATGTGTACACACACTTATCAAGCGAATAAATAAATCAATCAATCAATCAATCATTGATTGATTTGATTGATTTGTTGTTCGCTTGGCATGTATACCTAATTTTTTTCTCACTTTTATATGCCCCGGCAACCGGCTGCCTCAAAAGTCTGTAAATTGTTGACTTGATTACCTACCTGGCAGATTTTTCGCATCCAAAATGATTTGCTTAGTATGTCAATATGTCTTTAAATAATAGGGTTAGTCCGCGTGGGTATTGATAATATTCAGCCCGATTGAAGAGTCGTCAGCAAGCAGTACCAAAGGACGCACTTGGCGTGGCTCATTTGCATACTGCAATTTACCCCAACCCTTAGGAGCCAGCCTTGATACATAAACGGCTTAAGGCCGGCAGTCCCCTATTCATGGGGCGGGCTGCCGCGAAGGATGCTCACGACAATGAGAAATTAAATGAATGGTGGCCCGTGAGAACCAAAAACTATGTGAGGCACCCTTGGCTTGTTTCAAACAGCACTGCTAGGCTTCGCGCAGCGAGTGTGTGATCTGCATTTCCCCTGATGTCGCAAACTTTTAACGGTTTTGACCACAGTTGCGCTTACTCTTATTAGCTTGCGCAGATTAGCAGCGGCTTGTATGTCGCCAACGCTTGCGGTTCTAGTAGCCTTTGTTGTTATTTTAATGAGAGATTTGCAAAAGCTAATGCACTAACCATTGGTACTGACAACCAGCACCGCCTGATGTGAAACTTTCACCCACTAAAAACCTTAATTCGCCCCACTTCAGAGTTTGGAAATGTGTGGCAGTATATATCTGGACCTTGGGGGAAGGAGCCTTGCGCTCAGCCGCCCCTTATGAATCTCGTTGTGGCCACACCTCGCAGATCCAAGACATTGCGTCGAGCTGCTTTACGGAGGGCTGGATTGTGCTAGTCCCTTTAGGGGCAAGCTTATCTTAACTACCCGATGGCACCTGCGTGCCTCTGTGGCGAGGGTTCTCCGGCCGCTGTTCTTGTGCATAATAGCTTCACGGAATAGATTCCTGCCACAGATGCGGCGATATCCTTTATCATATGACCGATAAGATCCTCCTTCGTAGCGATACGTCGAGTTTCTGCGGACCCGAGCCAGGGCGGAGCAGTACGGGATCTCATGGTCGACATCGTCCGACTGCCCCGACGTGCAAAGCGTGCACGTGTCCACCGCGACTTCCCAATTCGTACCATATTAGTTTTGAGCTGGCCTTAGCCCGTGAGGGCCTGGACTAAAAAAAAACGTACGTGAGTGTCCCCTTATCAACAAGGTCCAGTACAAGAGACCGGGTGTAACCTTCCAGGCGCAATCCTGAGCGGGCATGGCCTGCTCGTGAGCCCACGCGTCAAGCGCTGTCTTGTTGGGCTTGCGTAAAATCCGTCCCACGCTCGCTTCCTTACTGTGTCAGGAGATCCCAGGGGAGCTGGTGAGCTAGAAGAAGAACCGCCTCTGTGTTTATAGTGCGGTACGCCCGGGAGACCCGAAGGAGCCACGCGAAGAACTCGTCTGTTGCGGGCGGGATGCAGAAATAGATCAGCCCTTTGCTGGTGTCGCGTAAATCTTCGACAACTCGAAGACAGGCGCTAGCAGGCGGCGGCTCTGGCGTCCGTAGGCTCCCTATTAGTAAGGGCGATTCCTAGCCAGATTCAAAGCGACCTAGCTGCCCTTCTCAGACAAACACCGGACCCCGTAACCATAGTGAACTCTCCTGAAGCTAAACCATTGCCATTACCTTAGAGCGCTCTGACTGCCAGGACAATTCCAGTTACACGTTTTGGCCAGTTTCAGTATTTCCTATAGATGAGTGTTCCTTCACCGATTAGAAGCCGTGAAACAATGCAGGACGACGGCATTGCGCATCGGAGCGGCAATGGATCTTTCAATCTGTGTACAGTTGTTAACATACTCCAGTCATGAGCTGTGTTGCTGAGGATTAAATAAGTTCTTAAGTTATTACCTAATATATCATGGAGTGCTGTAAATTCTAGTCAAAAAGGGGTAATTTAGGTTACTAAAAATAAAAAGATAAACACGGCGTTATTAAAGAGATATGAACCGTATGTGCAAAGATAGTTTCGATTATTATTCAAGG
This sequence comes from Dermanyssus gallinae, assembly GCA_003439945.1. Classification (NCBI taxonomy): domain Eukaryota; kingdom Metazoa; phylum Arthropoda; class Arachnida; order Mesostigmata; family Dermanyssidae; genus Dermanyssus; species Dermanyssus gallinae. The sequence continues at coordinate 555,944 of QVRM01000812.1, forward strand.
AAAACATTTGTTGGTTTATATTCTAAATAATCACATCTTACATACCAATGAAACTTTTGCAAACGTGCAACTAGTATACTGAACCTTGTTGTTTGTTAAAGCTGGGAAACTCTTTGGTTTTTATTGATCTTAAACTATTCTATATTTGTTAGAGTGTAAAGAAGGTATTGCTCATGGTCTTTCTATTAAATTTTTGGTCACGCGTCACACTTATTTGAGATTAATTTGGTTTTTATTTATCTTCTGTACATTGTCATGCCGTGTAAATCCAAGCTGTGAACAAAATTTAAATTAATATTTAGCCTCTGTATGTACTGTCCACTACCAGACACGTATACTAGCGCTTGACAGTAAAGTGTTTACACTAGCGCCTAAGTGCTGTTTTCCGTACTGTTATTGTTGAAGAAGACAATCATTCACCGACAATTTAAAGAATTGCCAAGGGTGTAAAGATAGTAATTAGTACTTGGCGGTATTTCTTTGCAGATGGTGAGCTTTATCCGGCTTTTGAAGAACCGCCGAGGAGTGTGAAGTACTTACATATAGATCAGCTTTGCAAGCCATGGTCTTTGTATCTCCAAAAACAGTACGTTATCCACGGCGAACGAATCGCTCGCTTCGCCGGAGGTAGCGATCTTTTCAATGAGACCGGAGATCACGAAATTGACGAGTATGTACTTTGTATACCGATTAAGCATAAGATCATTCCATTATTTAGTAATATTGGCTACAGTTGCATTGGCTAGCGTAATAAAGCCGCCACTCCGCAGAGTATTAGGCCACACAATAAAGAGGTAGATTTTTACAGCACCATTGCAGCATCTGACAACTCATCATACAAACCAATTATGGGGCTTCTGAAGAAAGATGTTTTTGCGGTAGAATGAAGCTCACATATACACAAAAATAAGAGCTTAATAATAGCCTAGAATATATAAATGTTTGTTTGATAGAAAACTATTTAAAACGTGCAGTAGTACACTTATATATGGTAGCAAGCAAGCTCCCTGCTATTCGAGTGAGGTGTTGATTACGTCATTTCCTTGATTATGTCACGTAAGTTAGTCTGTCATGATCCTTAAAAGCTAGAGTAGGTGTGCGCGCCCTTCACTCATGGTGGACACACCTCAGCGTAGTGTGTTTCGGGGTATCTTCAAGTCGATTGCCACAGTGGACGCACGTGAGACTGAGGGCCTTCCTGATCCTAAACAGGTGAGACTGTAAGCTCCCGTGACCTAAGTTGTCCCTCCGGTTAATTGAGTCGGCTTATGATGTTTGCGATGGGGGTGCGGGTCTGGCGCCTGGAACACCCTGCTGTGTAGACGTGCCACACCTCCTGCCAGAGGTCGCTTGTGTGCTGACAATTCTTGTTTGTTCAAAGTCGGGGTTATATTATAAGATCCCACAATATCGTTCCGGCAGAAGCGAGAGCCGCTGCTGCGCCGCGAATCATCCTGTACGCTGCGACTTCTGCGGGGGTTCCGGTCCTCTGGGCCCACCACAGGCGGGACCACTTCGCGGCAAATTCTAGTGCGTCAGGACGCTAGGCCGGAGCTCCGTACAGGGTGACTGACTAGGCTGCGAACAAAATGATTTGTTTTCTCAACAGCCGTGGCCCATAGATATTGGGGATGTAGCGTGTGAAGTTATTGGCTGTCTTGATTGCCTTTTCCGTCACCCGCTGCACGTATTTAGTACAACGGAGACCCCTGTCGGGTTACCACTCTGACATACCTTTACAGTGTTTTTACGAGTGCGATCTCTTAGTCTTCTAGGCAGAGGCGAAGGGCTGCGGCAAAGAGAGCTCCGCCGCTCGGGTCCAGCGGGCCACGTCGTTGACTGCCTGGTTTGCACGGCTCTGCAGGCAATCTGCAAGGGAAGGAGGTTTTCCTGCACCACGTCAAGGGAAGATAGAGTTTTTTACGGAGTTCCGCCGGGGTCTTGACTTTGTCCGACTCCAACGAACTTGCAACCCTGCGGAACGCAACCGATCGACTGGCGGGCGCACAAAAGTCGTCGACAACTTCTGTGGGACGCCTCTTCATCGCAACTGCTGGCTCTAATCTTTTGGGCGAGGCTTTTCGCCCTACGAAAGGAGGACGGATCAGTGAGCCGACTGCTTGCTTCTCCACTTTACGCAAGCTAGCCGTAAATATTGCCGGTTATCAAACCAGGGATAGGAGTCGCGCGGCAGCGGGCTCTCACCAGCTTGGCTTTACCGTACCAGCCGGGGCGAAGGCCGAAATACCTGCCGCTCTAGCTTTCATTGATTGACACCGAGTTTCCTGGTGTCTTCTTGAAGCTTGATTTCAATAACGCACTTAACGCTGTAAGAGGGGATCATCTCGTGAAGGCGGTCGCGACACACTGCCTCCCGCAAACGCACCACGTTAGCCAAGCGTACCGTATCGCTTCTTAATTGGTCCTCCCAGATGATCTTAGTTTCGGCCACGGGACTGCAACAATGTCATCCTTTGCCTCCCTTGTTTTGCCTAAATATTGAAGAGCTAGTTGAATCTTTCAACAGCACACTAAACATTTGGTACCTGGATGATGGAGTGCTGGGGGGCGATACAGACATGGTAGCCGACGATGTTCGGCGCGTAATTTCCGTGAGACATTGCGCTTGGCGATAGTGCTCAGGCCCCGGACGGTTGCATCCTCTAGGTTTTACTGCCAGGATGAAAGGTTAGCCTCGGAAATAACCTGGAGCTTCTGAAAGTCCCTCTGTAGACATTTAAACTAAGTCATAGAGAAGTATGACTAAATTATTTAGGCCCTTAAAAGCTGCACCTTATTTACTAAAACGTTTGGGGATTTTACAAAGCCATAGGCTATGGGCGCATTGCATTTCTTCTAAATATGTCGCACAATGAAAAAAACACCTGGCTTTACTAACCAGGAAGGGCTTAAGTATGGCTCTTCACCACCAAAACCGACTGCTTTCCGATCATACTGCAGTAGAATTTTCGCTAGATCTCTCATGCTTCTCTAAAAATTGTGACAAAAAGCTTAGCTTTTACAAAACCTATCTCGAGGGAATTCGTTCTACTGACTGGGTTCTGTTTTTAGATCCGCTCAAAACGTCAAGGCACACTTGGCATTGAGGCGCACGCTCGTATATTTTAGTAAATACGCTTAATAAATTACAATGAAATGTGGTTCACTTTATTTTGTACAGATGTCTCAACGCGCAACCGACACATATAACTGGGACGTGGGATGCGAGCCGATGTAACACGCACCTTAGCTCCGGTGCAGACCTCCAGGATCCAGTTGTGCTTAGCTTACCTCACTTTCTTAACGGGGACCCAGCCTTGCTAAAAAACGTCAGTGGTCTTAATCCTGACCCCAAGAGGCACAACTTCTACATTGACGTTCATGCTGTAGGTTTTATTAAGCCACTTTACCAATATTAGTTAATTCACTAAGTGTGCGCATACTTAGTTAATTAAATAGTTCGTGACCCTTGCGCTTAATTAGCTACCTCAGTTTGTTTAGGTGTATAGTAGTAGTGTATAGTCTAAGCATCATCTGTCACATAATGTTTACATGTTTTTATGTTACCGTGTTGGATTTATATGTGCATTTGATTATTGGCAATGCTTTGAGTATTTATATTTGGTATACTGAAAAGAGTTCGAAGTTGGTTGCCTACAAAGTCAAGTAAGTGACTTTGTAGGCAACCAACTATTATTGAATTACGGACCTGGAAATACTTTTTTAGTGGAATGTCCTTTATAAATTTCGAGCACTTAGTCTCAGCTGGTAAACTCTCAGGTACAATTATGGATACTATATATGCATAAGCGCAGGACGTATCCAGATAGAACTCAAAATATAATGGGGTTGTCGATGAAGAAATAACAGGGAAACTTGCAAGAAATAGTGTTTTGCAGAGCCCAATTTTGCCCGCGTATTCTATCTGCTACGTGTTATTTAAACGAACCATTCCCGCTCAAAAGCATTGTCCTTATATAATTAACGTGATTCACCTATTTTAGCATTCATACGTAGTCGCGAAGAATCACTAACCGTCGCCATCAAAAGTATATCTTAACTCGATGTCACCAGAGAATGCAGAAGACCTGGCTGGTTTCTCTTGAAACGGAACATTTCAGCTCTGCTTGACGCTTTTATCGTTTGCATGTACTACAGTTCTAGGGTGATTTAAACAAACATGAGACAGTTTATGACATTGTTTTTATGATACCGTCGTCACGGCAAATGTATATAAATTCAGTAATTCCCCATTGAGCTTAAAATTTCCATAACTACACAATTCAAACAATTGTAATTATTCAGGACATTTGGCAGAAAAAGCTATCGCTCGTACTGGTACCACACCTGTTACTAGGGAGTATAAGAGTCTATCTGACTATTACTATCATTAACTGAATTACACCTCACACTCTTGCATAAATGAATACTACAAAACATTATCTGAAAATGTCCAATTCAAAACGGACTGTTTGGTACAGCGTATTACGCTCACGGAACAACCAAATGATCAAAAGGTCCATAGGACTTGAAGACCACATTTATGGGAGTGTTTGGCTTTTTTGTACTCTGCGATATCTAACTTTATTTGCGCCTGGAGTGGTTTGGCTTCTAGGTACTCACCTTCCATGGGCGCTACATAACTCTTGAACTTAACATGCCACTCCGCAAAAAGTTATCCCACGGTTGTTTGCAATGATTCATTGTGGAAGTTAACTACAAAAAGGCTAGAGTCAATTCTCAGCCTTTTTTCTAGCAGATTGATTGGATTCAATTATAGAAACCTTTGATAGATAGCGTTATAAGTGTTAATCGGGTAAAGCCTACAGGGAATATCCACGTATTTGTGCCCAATGATATCATCCAAAACTAGGTAAATAACGTCTCAATGCAGACAGGCAGGAGTACAGGGTTGCTGTCGGGGTCTCATGGGGTTTTATTCTGGGACCCGTTTTCTGGAACATGGCGCTACAAGGCGTGGCCGCCGACACCTGATCGAAGATGGCTGAGTGGATAGACGGCAATCATCTGACTATTGCGCCCGATAAGAGCGAGACACTAACTACTATCTAACGGGCCGGAAAAAATAAAGAAAGTTAACCTTGTGATGGCGGGCCACTCAATCAAAATTAGGACAAAGATTAAATGTCTCGGGGTAATCCTCTGTACGGAGTTAACCGGAACGGCACATTTAAAAAATGTCGCGCGGCCAAAGCCCATGCTTGCACCTAGCACGGATTGTGCTAAAGAGTGGAGTAGTATCGGGGATAACCGAAGGCTTCTAATTTCGGTTGCCGAATCACACGCAGCGTCTGTTTAGGTGCACATGGCACTGCGGGCTGCAAAACATCGGGGAACGCTAAGGCCGGGCTAACGGGTATTAGCAATCTGCGTTAGCCGGGCGTACCGGACGATCTCGAACTCTTGGTTCTAGATACAATGCTGCAACAGAATCTACTAGTAGGAGATGTAAGGTATTTCTGAAGAAAGATCTGGTTCTTACCAGAGTCAGAAACACCACGAAGCGGACGGATACAAGCAGTTCTGCGAGTCTCTTTGAAAAGCGAGGTGCACGGTCTCTACGGCCGATTGGGGCCGCCCAATAAGGAAAGCGGTTAGCTACATCGTGACCTCGGCGAAAGCATAGACGTCAACTTTTGTTTTTTATTGTTGAAGGTACTCTGAACGTAGTCTCAGACGTATTCGCTTATCTGATTATCTATTTATCTTTTTGTTTCAGAATTCGGGTATGACAGTTGACATGAGGCTACGAACTCAATTTAGCATGAAACTACAATCAGTAGAAGCAGAGCGACTGCCGAAAATATTGTTGCCTATCTTCTGGACGGAAGATGTAAGTATTTTTCTAGCTATTCCGACCGCGCACTAACAAACAAAAATCCAGTAATGTCCATCGGGCATGAGTATTGGCATACTTTGCATAATGAGAGAGGGGGGGGTGGATGGTAATGCATCATCTCTTTTTATTGAGACATCTGTGCTCCCCGTTTTTTTTCGATCATGGTCGATTTCTAGTCCACTCTGGCATTAACCTTGTTTAAATTGGAAACCATGAAAACCAATTTAATTCTATCTATATTTAAATCTAAATTGCGTCACCGCTACCAAGATGTAAATCGTTATATCGTTAAATCTAGACTATGATCCCTTGCAGTGTGGCAAAACGACACTACTCAACGCTCATATTCCTCGTTTTGTCGCTTCGTCACTGGAACGCCAAAATTCTGGTCATCCAACATTTTGGCCTGCACGGTGATAATGCCGTACTTTAGTCGCATTGCTCCCGAAAAGAATAAATCGCGGTTGACAGTGATGTTGTTGTAGCTCGGCTGTTTCCTACGTCACTTGATACAAAGCCGTCGGGAGAGATATCGGCCAGCAGTCAAATGTCTTTACTTAAATTCTAGTTCATCTGTTAAACCAAATGCAATTTTTTAACCAAAAGCTGACGCAATAAATAAAGGGCGTAAACACTCGCGTGGCGGTGCAACTATGTTCTCGACATAAAATCGCTAGATTTTATAGACGCTGGCTCTACTTACCGGGTAAATACATTTCTGTTGACTTAGTCTCCAAACAAGAAGGCTTTTGTCGTGTCTGCTGTTTTGAATCTGCTTCGGAGGACAGTTTTCGAGGGGTGAAACGCATCGACGATACTGATGTCATTATAAACGCCTGCTGTCGAATAAACTGCCCTGTTATATTAGTCGGAGACTTTACCCTCCCGAAAATTGACTAACAGTCTCAAATTGTGCTCCCCACTCTATAGCATCGATATTTAGGGCCTGTTGTTTGGCAAATGGACTATCACATCTAATTCGCTCGCCTACTCATGCAATATTATTCGCCTACTCATCAGGGTCCATACGTAATTTTCTTCTCACCACTGACTTGCAACTAATTAAAAATATAGGTTTAGCACATGTCATACGCTTTAACGTTTAACCTTGCGATGATATTACTAGTGATATAATGCTGTGGAACGTTTAGTCCGATCATAAAATAATGGATGCCGTTCTCATTGCGAGTCACCTAGATGGTGTTTAGGCTTTGTGTGGACTCTCCGAATGTAAACGTAATGTATATATATATATATATAGTAGTAGTAGTAGTAGTCAAAGGTCTGTTGCAACTGACAGTTCTTGGTGGAGTTTCCGTATCGGCAAAGAGCAAAGATCCAAGGCGTAAACGTGGCTTTTACCGAAGACGAGATACAAGATTAATTAAGTAATGCTGAGGTTACCGCCGTACGGCGCCTCTACCACTCAACGCAGGCGGGTAAAATGCCGCTCAGTAGGGTGATTCTAACATTTGAGCGTCAACCACCAGCCTCAGTGTTTCTAGGTCTTAAGGTCCATCCGGTGATACTTGAACCAGACCAGCCAAAGCTATGCTTTAACTGTCAAAGAGCGGGCCATTTTGCTGATAGATGCACTCTGCGAAGGGCTTGCGAAAAGTGTGGCAAGTCAGATCACCTGGCAGCGGAATGTGCCAATCCCTCGAGGTGTGTCAACTGCAACGGGTCTCACGGGCTGGCTCCCCCTCCTGTTCACGTTTAGCCTACCTTCGTGAGGAGAACCGAATTATCGTGAAAGCTAGGACTCTTCGACAGGTGCAGACGGTTAATCCCTCAGCAGTCATCACAGAAGAATCCCAGTGCCCGGTTCCGGTTCCTGTGGGAGACTCTACACGGGGCGTCACGGATGACAGACCGTCGTACGCTGCAGTCTTACGGGGAATCTCATCGACCCAGGACGGAAGCGCTCCACACGTTCTTTTGCCCAGACCTGGGCGCCTTCCTCGACGCAAGCCTACTAGATATAGTAGAGTAAGCTCGGTTATCTAACCGCGTCCTTTGACACGGAGGGTTCGGAAGCACAAAGCTAAGAAGGCGACGCCACCAGGCAGTATCGGAATCACCTTGTCTGACCTAGCAAAAGTACTCCAGGGTATAAGTTCTGACCTGGCAGCCACGCTTACGACGATTGCCGAAGCACTAAAGCCGTTATTAGCTTTGCTGCCGGTAGTCGATAAGCTAAAGAACTTGTCTTTATAATGGAAGACTACAGCTCTACCATCAACATAGCGATGCCACAAAACGTGTCGGATGATTCTGGAGAGGACCTTAACATGATCGCCTGCCCTGTGTGCAACAACAGATACACAAGACGAGGACTTTCTAGACACATGTCCGCCAGGCGTCAGAGGCATATAAGTAACGCCAACCACTGGCGTATCAGCCACCTTGGAGGAACTTATCGGACACATTCAGAATACCATGCGACATGCAAGGCTAGTCCGCGTGTTGCCTAAGGCTGTCAGGGCATCCGTCGCAGACGAACTGACAAAAGTTTTATTAAAGGTCGCGTCAAATAACGACATAGAGGGTTGGCACTCACTGTTTTCTTTCACACCGGTAGTGCTGCGCCTTCCACGGATTCGGAACGACCCGCGTTCTCTTACAGTTATTATCAAAAAGAACCTTTGTGCAGGGTTTAAGGATTGAGAACGTCGAACATCATGAAACTAGGAAAAATACCAGAAGGGACCCTGATGATGATATCTGGTGACGCGCCATAGTCAAGCTCTCCGAAGGAGATGTGTCTGGCGCCGCCAGGTTTATTGGCTCCACGGACACATTTATATCTCAGTCCGAAAGCCTCGAGTCTCTCCGAAACAAACATCCACAGGCCCCCTCGGACCTTTGCTTGCCATATTGTCCTCCGATTATACTGCCATCTACTACCTCCAGCGACGAAGTGCGTTTGGCCGTGAGATTCTTCCCCAGGAGCTCTGCAGCTGGTCTTTACTTCCTTAGGCCTTGACTTCTTCAGGACCTGTTGTCCGCAGTCTTAGGGTCCGTCGCTGACAGACTAGCAGATGCACTGGCGAAGGTTGTAGACATTCTCTGGTGGGGGTCTCCCCCTGTAGCCCTTCAACCTATTATATTTGGGGCACGACTATTTGCTCTCAAGAAAAAAGACTGCTCTCTCCGCCTTTGGGTGCGCTGCCAACAAAGCTGAAATAATATCAACAATTGGTTCTCATCAGCTGGGCTTTGCAACTACTAACGGTGCGGAGATCGGAATTCACACCTCCCACGCCTTTATAAACTCCCGCAGTGGCCCAACCGTTCTGGTTAAATTAGATTTTAGGAATGCCTTTAACAGCGTCAGAAGAGACCATTTGCTAAACGTGGTGAAATGCTACGCTCCGCAAATGTTTCACCAGGTACATCGATGATATTCGCAGAGTCCGGGACTTCGAGAGGGTGAGTGGTCTATCCCTAAATCCCGCGAAATGCGAGGTCTACGTCACGGGGCCCGAGGATATGATCTTGCCGGATATATCGGAGCTATGCCTTCTCCTTCCCGGTTGCAAGGTCGTCCAAAAGAGAGACATTGAGCTCCTCGGGGTTCCCCTCTGCCAAGGGGGATTACCTGGCGCTTTAGACGCGTGGGGAGAGAAGCTTAAAGTTGCCGCCAGCCGTCTTCCATCGCTGGGATCTCATCGCGGAATATTCCTACTATGATCATGCTTTTCGGCGGCCCGGATAACGCACCCGCTTAGAGGGGCCAATTGTTTCGACTTGACCGAGAACCTTCGAGAATTTAACGAGTGGACCTTGAAAACACTGAGCTCCTGAACGTACGCCTTTCACCCAATGCATGCTTGCAGGCTCTGCTTCCCATATCCTTAGGTGGACTGAGAATGCCTGATGCTGTAGCGTTGGCTGGGCCTGCTATAGTCTTCTCTATGTTCCAGGAATCGGAAAAAGCCAAACGGTTGCTGGACAACACAGGCAAAAGTGTCTACGAACACACTTTGCCAGCCTTAGTCAAGAGATTAGCGTCTCTGTGCGGTGTCATACCAGAAGAGCTCGACCCCACTGCAGGAGAAGACATTTGTGCATCTACTTGAGCAAGCCCCCACTACGACTGACAATGCCAGGCTACGGGCGGTCTCTGCAAAAAGCGGGGTTGGTTACAGACTCACCCTAGTGTTCACTTAGGCACTCTACTAGATGAAGACACTGTTCGGATTAGTGCGGGGCTGCGCCTGGGGACAGCTCTCGTTTTCCCGCACCAATGTAGATGCGGCGATCAAGTGGGGCCACAAGCACACCATGGTCTCTCTTGTGCTCAGGTCGTCGACCCTGGCTCGCAGCACATAACGGGACATTTAGCCAAACCTCGAGGTCTTCTGGTTTTTCTTGCATTCTCGAGCCTTCTGGCCTCTGCAGGAATGATGGAAAACGACCGGACGCACTGACACTAACGTCCTTTGAGATGGGTCGCATGCTGGTATGGGATGCAGCCGTTACTGACTCATTAGCCCCTTCAATGGTCAGTGCGGGAGCGGAACATGCTGGTCACGCATCTATGTTGGCGGAGGCGAATAAATGCAGAAAGTATGCTAGTATTACCTACCCCCACGATTTTTGCCCGCTGGCATTTGAGACACTGGGGGGACCCGGCCCGAAGACGCACAAACTCATTCAACGTGTCGGCAAGGCGCTCAACCGTTTGACAGGTGACACTAGGCCTGTCGAGTACCTGCACCAGAGACTATTGCTGGACATTCAGCGGGGTAACGCCGCCTCTGTGCGCGGAACTCTGCTAGACTGGACACGCCCGAACCTGGAGTATATGTGACATTTTTACTTATTTTAGCCGGTGTACACGTTCATAAGGAGACAATTGTTACCTCTTATATTTAAGCAAATTAAGTAGTAGTAGTAGTAGTAGTAATAGTTTTATTAACCAATGATTGGTTTACGAATATACATCATAGACATCGCATTTCCAGAGTTGAGACAGCGTGTATATATATATATATATATATATATATATATACAGGGTCATTCATATCGTTATGTACTTATTTCGAGGTTTGGTAGAACTCGGCAAGAAAATATTTTTTTTTCAATGGAAGGAGGGGGCGGAAACGTCTTGTTTAGGAGAGAGAGTGAAATTTATAAAAGTTGTTATTCTGCCCTTTTTCTCCTACATAGTTGTGCGAAATCTACGTTTGCGGGAAAACCAGTTAACACATGAAGAAACCGGATTATACCGGCGTGTTCGGCAGAAAATTCTGCACAACTGAAGACACTTCACTAGCTTGCGTAGCGAAAAGCGAATAGCCAGATTAAGGAGAGTCATAAAAAGTCGATATGTCGTACGTTAACGCTTTTTCGTAAAAAATAGCAAACATTTTCCATTACGACCAAAATTGTATGTCCAAAAGACCATACGACATATCCTTGCGTCGTACCAAAAAGACCGAGCATCTACATACGAAGACGTGGACTACGCAGTCACAGCCAGGGTCTCCCAAGGGTCTGTAGTGGGACCAACCCCTAATTTAAGGCCGGACGGAGGGAGCACTAATCAGCAGGACAGACACCCTGAGAAAATGGAGTCCACAATGGGAAACAATCCAGCCGGACCATCCTGGATATTAGGCAAAATCAATACTCCCTGATCTCAATAAACTGTACCGAAGCCTTTGTAGAAGCGCTCCTCGAGGCTCATGTGTCCTGGATTATTATAGGACGATTTGCTAAAACTGTCTCCGCTGCTGAAATAATCGCCACGCAAAGTCGAGCAGCCTAAAGGGCAAGATTGGTGGCCAGGTGAAGTGATCTCGAGAAGACAGTACTGCGGCCACCCCCGACAAGGGCCAAAGAGGACGACTGGATTTTAGTGGGCTCGTGAGCCCCACATTACCGTGGCTTTAACAACGACGCCTGCTGTGCATCACGCTTTTTACAAGTTACCTATATAGTCTACATGACGAAACTAGTTGTCATGTGTACGAATGGGCGAATTTCTAGAGGTTTCAACCGTTAGTTTTGCATGAAGTGAGGCATGTTGAAATGTGAATAGGTAATGTTAGTACATTTTCACATTTCACATGTTTAGTTTACGAGAACTTGAGCATTAAGTTTAATAATTAATAAACATCACATTTCAAAATATGTATATATATATATATATATATATATATATATATAATGTTTTATATTTCCAGGCCTATGGATCGTCAGACAGAGATGCACTATTGGCGACGCTAAAGCATTGCGACGTCATACGTTGGACGGCGCTAGCCGCCTTCTTCTGCTGGCTCGCGACGTCTGCTTTGCTCGCTGGCCTTCTCTTGTGACTACCGTCTTGAAGAACAAAATATACTAATCTAGCTCTTTGGAAATTCCAAACATGGCAATATTTTGCGTATTTGATAATGAGGCCGCGCAGATTGCAAGGCAAGCCTGGCAATCTGCGCGGCAAGTAACAGCTACAGTACCTACAAGAAGGTGATTCTTAAAAACAGAGCAACACCAACGAGCTGATGTGTCTGCTGCAATGTCAGACCCATCAGCTCGTTATACAGCACCATCCGATATAGAAAACAGAAACGAAACAAGGTGGCTCGCACAATGACTTGTGCAGTCAAACCACTCCGCATGCTGTAACAAGGACCAAAGGCTCTTAGTCGATGCTATACACGAAACAAGCACATAGACTTTTAGGAACCCCACCCAAAACAATATAACCGCAAATAAATCATTAGCAGCTAAGAGTTAAGACAGCAGGCAAGAAAGTTCAATCGAAGTTGTTTTCATTCGTTATTTGCATTGAAATGAAAGAGATGTCAATGATTCTTGACATAAATCAATTGGAATCATCATGTCTTTCTTCATAATAGTAATAATACATGAGCGTTTGATAAAAAAAAGTGGTTCGATTTGTGGAAGCAATGTATCCAAGGTTTTCCAGTGGGTCTGCCTCAGCCATTCCACCGATACTCAAACGCATCCGTACCGCAAGGTCCAATTTAGAAATGTGTGGTACGTTTGTCCGCTGTTGTTGTTGTTGTTGCTGTTGTTGATCTAGAATAATTTCGCAGTCACTCGCGGTCACTATATAAGAGAATATATATATATATATATATATATATATGCAAACGTAAATTAACTACGACCATCGTATAAATATTCCCTGTTTAAAATACTCGCCAAATTACAATGATCTACAAATTCTTGCAAATGTTATTATTTGGACGGATTAAATTGAATTATTTAGACACTTCGTTATCAATCTGCTCTGACGAGCCGACCATTCATTAATATACGCGTCAAATGGCAATGCTTATGACTTATAGGAAATAGTTTGCTACTTACAGAATACGAAAAGAAAAACAACTAAGCATATTGCGGGTAACTTAACCCTCCTATAGTCAATATCATAGGCTTATTGTTCCTGCGTTCTTGCATCTGGCTAAACAAAAGCGTGAGCATAAAATGTTATGGCAGTATTTTGTTTGTAACAACGATATTTAGCAGAACGCTAGTATTTAAACAGTTTCTAATCGTTTGTGTGATTCCACCTTGTTGTCGCGCTTGTAGTTTCAATGATGAAGCCAATCACTGTGCAGTTAACATTGTTTAGTAAGTGACTCAATGCCACATGTTATATTTCAACAAGACACTAAGAAGTATTTTTTTGACAATTTCATTTCTTTACTGGCTTAGTACGTGAGAGCCTATGTTTAAACAACCCACATTTGTTGTTGAGCTGTAATGTCGTGGCGTCGCAAACTGCATTTCCCTATTGGTCCCCTAAAAAAAATCAGGCTGCTCACGTGCTGTGCCGGTTTAAACAAAAATACCTAGTAGACTAAAGGTCTTGTCTACGCAATGCTGTTGTGGTGAAGTCTCCATTATAATACCTCTAAGTCGCAAATTTCATAGTCACTGCTAGCTCGCGCTTAATTATGACTTTTACATTCAATTCATTAGGTTCAGTGCACCAGAAAGCTTTTTAGAAGATCGATGTAATTACTGTTTGTTCTGCGTATGTTTGTGTTGCAGCGGCGGTTGTCGTTTTAATATCAGTAGATATCGGTCTACTAATTTGGACAATGAAAGCTATATCTCAGGAACGCCCTGGGCCTCTGCTGAGGGATTCTACAGTAGCGACGATTTTTCTCAGCCCTATATATCGATTCTGGACTCTCTACGCATTTAATTTAACTAACTATGATGATCTACTAAAGGGAGAACCAGCCGTTGTACGCGAACTTGGACCGTATGTTTTTAGGTCAGTTTTAGACAGGTACACCAAATATATACATCTACTAGTACAATTTTCGTTACCTAAATAGTTTTAGATCATTCACTGGTATATGCATTTGTACTGCCAGTTTAATAGTGTAAATATGCATTTTTGATTATATTATATGACGTTTGATAAATTCTATAATTTTGTGGGTGTAGTCATTTAAGCCGCTGTTGCAACGTTCTATAAGGAATACCATGCGTAAGATCAAACCCCATTCTGATAAGATTCACTATTATTCATCTAAAATGCAGATCTGGCTGAAATTTCCAAAAACGTAGACATGCATAAGATCGAGCCCTGTTTAATTAGGTTTCTATGTAATCCTTCTTAATTTTCAGCCTTTTACTGAAAAAGTCCAACAAAATCAATTTTGATCACGGCTCAGCACCTTCCCGCTTCTTAATAATAAGAATAGTCTCGCAATTTTATGTATATTCGCACTCAGCGTATAATTTGTGAGTGACGCCGTGAGGGTTATAACCTAAATATCTAAAATAAATATACGAAATAAGAAGGGATAATCCGAAGCAATTACGTTCATACCTGTTTGTAAGATAACAGTGATCCATTGGAGTTATTGTTAATCAATATATTTTAGTAAAACCACGCGGTTTGAGTCTTAAATGTTCTGGGACATTAGGACACTCAAGGCCAATGAGTACCTTCTCGAAAATCTAGGAGCCATAAAGCACATTGACTTAGTAATTAAGAGGCTTTCACTACTTTGAATAAGTAATTATCCATACTCGTACTTTGTAATGGGTAAGGATACCTTTGGGCGACCGTCACCTTCAAGTAAAGGTTGGTTACAATCTGAGTCGGCCATACCCTGCATTCTCTGGTGTAGTTTAAGGGGGCCGTTTATCCCCCTTCTTTGTTTTGGACATAAATGGGTACCTGCCATCTAACGTCAAATATTTTGAATAATCAGATGACTTAGAACTCTATTAATGTAGTACTGAAACATATTGAGTACTTTACCTCGGCTATAAAGTTAAAAACCGCGTTTAACTGACCCTCTCGTATGCACGTTATCTTTTTAAGGAGACGGGAAAATGCTTTTACGCACATCCGTCGATGTTGTTGACGGATCGTGTGGGTCTCGATTCGGGCGGAGAGTATGTGACCCAATCCATTGCCGAACGTGTAATACCCACTAAGACCACTTCCTTCACCCACTCCTAGTTCGGAATTATGTAACAGTACCTCGAGACTAGGAGAAGAGAGCCTCATGCTTCAAGCTTCTCCTAGATCTACGGGAACCTTGCGAACTGAGTGCGGGACTCCATGTAATACTGCCAGGGTAGGTTAACTCGACCGCAAGCGTGACCTTTCGGCGTTTTCTAGACTTGTCTTCTGCCTCATGATGGAGTCCAAGAAGGAGACCCCCTCCGCCTAGTCGGTGGAGATTGCTATCACTCCATCTCCGCTGTCGATTTCCCAGCCATCGTGTATGAGGAGGCTCGTCGCATCGTCCCGAGTACAGCGCAGGTTGAAACTGTATGATCGACTGTGTTGGGTTCTTCTTATGTGCATAACACGCACGTGCCCGCTATCGTCTTGCCAACATTTCTCATATATGTCTGAAACTGTCCATAGCCAGTCAAAACCTGTGTTGCGCAATACGTGATCGGCCCCTGTTAGGCCCTTCATAACAATTCTTTAAATTTGAAATGACTGATCGTGTCTATTTTCCACTGTGATCGCCAGAAGAGGGGTTGGCCCGCTCGAAAGCCCATGCGCGAAATGCTAATTCGCGTGCTATCGTCCATGTTAAAGCTCCCTCGAGTCTTCTATCACTCCTTGTCCCCCCCCGCCAACAGGTCCCAAGGGAGCTTTTTTTTTTTTTTTTTTTTTGTAGAGGTGGGAAATGCTTTACGCACACCCTCCGATGTTAATGAAGGGTATTGTGGGACTAAACGCCGGAGAAGAGTATAATACTCGATCCAATCCGCTCGTTCTACCCACTAAAAACCACCTCTCCCACCCTCTTTTGGTTCGGAATTGTGAACCATTACATCGAGACCAGAAGAGGGAAGTCTCGTGCTGCGACCCTCTCCTTAGTCTACGACTATGTCCTGAGCAGAGAGTGGGTCCTGCTCGGGAGTGAACACTAGTGTTGAATCGCGATCTGCGGCGATCTTCCTGGCGACATTTTTCGCGCATAAGCCCGTCTAAGTATTGGGTCCCGGCGTGCCAGTCCGTTGTCGACTTGAGCATGTTGGCCACGATGGTCGTGGTCGGGCTACCTTTGTGGACATAGGAGGAGCCCGTGCGGTAGGCCGCAAGGGCCTCGCAGTCCTCTACGGTGTGCACCGCGTCGTCGGGTGCACCTGTGGTGCAGAGAACGCAGATATCTGTATTCGCCTTGCCTATCCGGAAAAGGTACGACTGGAATTGTCCATGCCCTGTGAGCACTTGCACGGAGTGATATGTAAGTGCTCCCTTGAGCTTATACCAGGTTATGAGGTCTGTGATTAGGCTTCTTGTCCAGGCCCCTCTGGTATCCCCAGCTGGTGGGTTAAAGCACGTGCCCGCCCATGTGACCAGGGAGTCCTCCCGTGCTTGGGTCCATGAAGGGTCGCCGTCCTTCTTGCGCTTGCTTCTTTCTTCAGCAAGTATGTCCCAAGGGATCTGGCAGGCGAGCGCCAACAGGACGTCCGTCGAGACAGTCCGGTAGGCCCGCGTGACCCTGATGGCCATCGCTCTTTGGGAGCTTCGTATCATGCGCCGTGCCTTTGCGGTCCGCAGCGCCATACCAGCCCATATGGGCGCGGCATACAGAGCGATGGCCTCTGCCACGGCCGCTAGGAGCAGCCGCTTGGCGTGCGTTGCGCCCCCCTCGCGAGGAAGGATGCGTGCAAGGTTGGTGGAGACCTTCGCGACCTTCTGGATGATGCTCTGGATGTGTGGCAGGCCGGTGAGACCTGTGTCCAGCGTTACGCCTAAGTACTTTGCCTCCCGTTTGATAGTCAGGCGGTGTCCTGCAAGTTCTAACGATGCTTACCTGGTACGACGGCGGCCGGTTAGGTAGATAACCTCGGTCTTCTGGGGGGAAGCTCCAGGTAATTGTCGGCCATCCACTTCTCTATTCTGAAAAGAGCCGTGTTCGCTCGCGCCTCGAGCACCGCCTCCGTTTTTGCGGTGACCACCAGCGCCAGATCGTCGGCGTAGGCGATTATGTCCACCCCGTCAGGCAGGTCGTCTAACCGCAGGACTCCGTCGTATGCTATATTCCAGAGGATCGGCCCGAGCACTGAGCCCTGCGGGACGCCCGCCGTGACAGGGTGGACCTCACCGTTGGCCGAAAGTGAACGCGCGTCAAGATACGAGGAAATAATCCGTCGCATGTAGGGGGATATGCCTCTCTGTTCTAGGGTGTCCATTATTACTTGCCAATTTGCTGTATTAAACGCGTTTTGCACGTCCAGCAGGACAAGTAAAACGTAATTGCGTGTCCTAAGTGTCCGTTGCTGTTCTGTGTAGGCTACCTGGAGCACTCGTTCGACGACATCGAGGGTCGATCGGCTCTTGCGAAAGCCGTATTGGTTTTCCGACAGAGCGGCTTTCTCCTCGATCTCTTTGTTCAGGCGTCTGACCAGCACATTCTCGAAGAGTTTGCTGATTGTGTTGAGTAGGCATATGGGGCGGTGGGTCGAAGATGATCCCGCTGCTGCGTTCGGTTTCGGTATAAGAGTCAGGTGAGCGCGCTTCCACTGGGATGGAAAACGACCGTCCTGAAGTAAACGTGTAAAGAGCCGAGCGGGAGTTTCTGGATGGTTCTGCGCCAAGATTTTTATGACCCCTGGGGGAACCCCGTCCGGCCCAGGTGCCTTTCCAGTTGCGAGGCGTTCCGCGGCATGTGCCACTTCCTCGGAGTTCACTTCCGGGATCTGGTCAGGGTCTACCTTGATGTTGACGGGGGGGCAGGCTGGCTGCCGGGGGAAGAGGGCGGTGACTAGGTTTCGTACTTGCTCTGTGGGGAGCGGTGGGGGCGGCTTACGGAGCTTTCCCATCACCGTGCGGTACGGAATGCCCCAGACGTCTGACTCCACTGACTCAACCAGCGCTTTGTAGGACTCGGCCTTCGCTCTGCCTATTAGCCGCCGCAGACGCAACCGCTTGGTGCGGTACAGCTGTTGTAGTTGATCAGCGCGGTTGACCGCTTTAGCTAGCTGGCGGTTATTTTGTCCCCGTCGACGGCGTTTCGCCAGCCACGACCGCGCCCGAGTCATGATGTGGTTTGCGCGCACGCAGGCTGCGCGGGCGGTCCCGATTTCTGGGCTCCACCAGTGTTTAGCGGAGGCTCTCCTTGGACCTCCTTGTCTGGCCGGACCGCCGGCCGCATGACATGCCATTGTAATGATTGCCGTTAGATCGTTCTTGTCGAGCGGCATATCGCCGAGGCGAGTGAGCCGTCTCTTAAAAGTGTCTACCAATAGTTCCTTATATGATGTGTCGCATTTGCCAGTATCGGCGGTCCGGCAGACGCGGGTAATGTCTATTTTGCGGTATTATCTGAAAGGTGATGTAGCGGTGGTCGCTGAGACTTTCCTCCGCCTCCTGTACCTCCCAGTCCTGGATGTTGGCTATCGCAGCCGAGTCCGCTAGCGTCAGATCAAGGAAAGATAGCTGGCCGCGACGCGCAAACGTCGGCACGTCGCTGTTATTGGCAAGTCCCAAGGGAGCTGGCGTGCAAGGATAATCAGTATGTGGTACTGACTGTTCTCTAAGCCCGATAAACTCTTATTGCCATGCCTCTTTGCCAGGCCCGAAGGGTTCGCCGGTTACGCGTTGTCCGAAGTACAAGATGCGGTCCGAAGAGAGCGGGTGGCCCCGTGTCCAGCTCGCTCAAGGACATATTGGGTTGCATCCAGTGTTGAGCAGCCTCGTTGAAATCGGAATTCAGTCCGTGAAAGCGCTTGCTTATGCGTGACCTCCTAATTCAGCCTTTCGACTAGGACATTCTGTATGAGTTTCCCGATGGTTAAACAGGTCCCGATTAAACAGACAGATCAGCCTGAACGAAGAAGCCACGTCGCGGGCAGTGGGTGTGGCACTAAGGCTAAGTAGGCCTTCTTCCATCTGTTTGAGAACCTCCCTTCCTTAAGTAACCTTGTTGCTAGGCCCGCCAAGGGATGGTTTGATGCCATTATCTTGATTACTTCTGGAGGTATTCCATCGGGGCCCGGTGCTTTGCCAGGGGTTCAGCCGCTTGGAGGATTTCCTCCTCGGTGACCGGAGGCATTTCATGAGGGTCGACCTCAATTGTGCAGTCAGGTTAAGGTTCCTTAGAGGGGAATAGATTTTGCCTCTCAGGGAAATCAACAATGTTTTGCAGTTATATTATTTTCAAAAAAAAACCTCATAACAACTTCCTTGACCCCAGACCGAGCGATTTCTGGCGGAGTGGAATCGACAATTGATCGAGAGGTGGGAGAAGGTCGTACAAGCAACGGATGATGCATCATTTAATAATTTGTTGTTGTAATTAATACTTTTGTTCAAATAAAACTCTATTTAAAACGCTAGGAACTTATTGCACAACCTAACACTTATACTCAAGCGGTTTCTAATTTAACCCTATGCTACTTTAGAATATATTTGTCTAGTGGGCTTTATACTTAAAAAATAATAATGAGATAGCAAGCGACAACGCAATGTAACCTTAAAGTGATTCATATAAAACATAAAAGTGATTGTCCGTTTGTTTTGAGTACATTCAGGGTTAAGAAAGAAAAGAGGAGTGTGAAATTCAGGAATGGTTTTCTTCGGTTTAACCACCTTGAAACTTTCTTCTTTGAACCAAGTTTGTCGAATGGCAGCCTAAACGACAATTTAATGACTATAAACTTCGCCATTATGCTTTATTTTCACCCTGATGGTTCAACGCACGAGAGTTTCGACAAAAATAGTGAGAAGACAATATTTGTGCGTACCACCGTAAACAAGTACTTTTTCACCGGGTAAGTTATTTTTGCACCTTTGTGGTACAAAAGTAGGTTCAATACCAGATGTATCCCACTTGTTCAGAGAAATGTTTTTAACGCATATGCACTGAGAAAGTGACTGCGTTAAATTCACTTCTGCTTTAGCTATATGTTATACTATAGCGCGTAGTGTAGTGTGTGTCTGGGATTCGAACTAACCAGACGCATGCAAGGTTGCTCCGTAGAAAATGCCAGTTCTCACCTAGGCACGCAATTAAGTTCAGAATTCTGACTAGTGAAAGTGTCAAAAGTGACGCTCAAACCTCAGATACCAAGACTAAAGCGTTCTGGGTTGATCTCTCTCAATCCGGTCGTGTTTTCCCCTGAAGGGGCAGCCTGCCACGCCATCAAAAACCTAACAGCAGCAACCAGTGTGGTAAGATGAATGAGAACATGCAATCAACAATTCAGAAGCGCGCGCATATAGTAAATGTGGCTCATCGATCGTTCGAGTTTTCACAGAAATTTGATATGTGTGCCCGCGGGTGTTTTGCCCACATTGTGATGATATAATTCCAACATTCCTCGCTAAAAAGAAAACGGAAGATGCCTCGTTCGTCTGGAAGTGTATGCACTGTCCTGCTGCGTACCATCATGCTCAGTTTGGCAGGACTGTCTAAGCAGATAAAAGCATTGCAGATGCAGATGAGTGAGTATCTGCAGCTAACCCATGCCATTACTCACTTAATACAGCAGTTTGACACGCTCAAGAGTCGAGTTGACCAAGTGGATTCCTCAATGGAGTATTATGCTAATAGTGTAAACGTGGTGGCTTGAATGGCTGAGGGGGCAGTGGCGGCCACGGAGGCTGCTCGCGGGGCAATAACATCATCCGGTGGCGGATTCTGTGCAGAAGCAAGCGCGTTTCTTTGATCAATATGGAAGACGTTCTGATATTCTCTTCAGCAGAATACTGGCAGCTTCGGGCAACCATCATTGAATTGTGTGGAACTATTGAGGCGCTGGTCGAGGAGAGAGACGTTGATTTCACGCTGGCAAGAACGTAACTGATCGATCCTCGGTGCTGGCCATTTCGTCTGCCGGTGGAAAAACGTGGAGGTGCGGCGGAAATGCAGTGAGAAAAAAACAACGTCTAACCATCTCCCAGCTTTCTCTGGTACTGACAACTTTCTCTACGCTAACGACTATCTTACATCCGAAAATGCCAATCTCTATTACTAGCTACGTAAGCTCAAAAGCCAGAGAATAATCTCTGCTGCTTGGACTTTAGACTGTCGTGTTCAGATCAAGACAACGAGTAACTAGCCGTGAAACGAATTCACCGCAGACATGTATCTAGTTGCGCTCGGCAGTTCAAGCAGATAGCCCTAATATAGCATGTGTAGTTAGACTGTACATATATCGACGTTACAGTGCATCTTGAATGCACTACTCTGTATACATTCATGATGTAGAAACCATGCTATTTTGTCTATCACAGTTGCCATCAGTCCTAGCAATATCCGAAACACGGTTACAGTCTGTAGAATGCCTGTCACTTGAGTTAAATGAATCCAACTTCTAGTTTAGTTGCAGAGACGGTCGGGGGGGGGATGAGTGGCACTAAGTATAAAGAGTAATTATATTGCACGAGAACGCAATGATCTCAAATTTAGAACCTGAGACGATCTGCTCTGAGGGAGTCTGCTCCTGGAAACACCACTTTTGTAGATATCCTCAATAGGCAGCCGAAGTAAAATCCAGCGCACGTTGTTATCTCGTTGAAGAGTCTCTTCTTAAGGATCGGTAATAATAAATCCATAATACTCGGTGACACAAATCTCACGACAATGGCGGAGTCTGCCGAGGCACTAATGAATAAATTAATTGAAACTGGCACGAACTAATTGAAATTTTAGTGTGCTATTAAGAAGTTGTTAATGTGTCAACAAGGGTGGCAAACACGTAGAGAAACCGAATATAACAGTTCCACTTGCATCGATCACATCTGTACTAACGTGCAGACGTTGTCGTTACTTGCATCTACGCTATTTTTCTTGATCTGGAGCTCTCTACCTTCTCGGACCACCACGCAGCATTTATCTCTATAGTCTAAAGAGAATAGGCCGACCTGTCTCTATCACATATAAGTACAATTACGACCAAATATTGGCAGAACTTGCATTAAGTAAGTGGAACAACTTTTACGATATATCGGATGTAGACGAGGCGTTTGCACGAGAGTGTGATGGCAGCAGTGGCCAGGGGCAAGCGAGAAATTAGACGAAAGTTAAGCAAAGATCAGCCACTTAAGCCATGAGTTACTGTCAAACTGCTTGAAGTAATGAAGGAGAAGGAGGCAGTCTATGCGGCGTCTCGCAGTGACCTTCTTAACGCCCGCAGGCGTCAAGCGTATGTTAGACTTAGGAACAGAATTGTTTCGTTTTCAAGAAAGGGCAGGCTGGAAGCTAATGGGAAAATTGCAGGAGAGGCGGAGCATGTCCAACTGTGCATGTTTTGTTACAATATGTAAAGTTGACATTGTTTGCGGACAATACTACCGCCCGATTTGTTGGAAAGTCCCCTACTGAGGTAGCGGCTATGGTCCGCGAGGACCTTCAGAGATTATTATCATGGTTCAGAAGTAATAGTCTCCATATGCATTGGAGGAAAACAGGCATAATGCAATTCCTTTTACCGCGGGGCACCGTTACGATCAATCCTCTCTGATTCTAGCGCGGCGGCATAGCCCATTTCACTTCTAAACGAAACGAAGTTTCTAGGCGCTACGTTGGACAAGCTGACATTTGAAGCGCATGTCAAACGTATACATAAAAAAAATCTGGCAGTAATGCAGCTTTTTACATAGTTCGACGATTTTTTTTCCCAAAACTGCCTGATTGCGATGTATTTTGCCCACGTCCATAGACATCTGACGTACGTTGTAGAATTTTATGGCTTAACACAGATGCGTATTATCAGGTCGCTTCACCGACTCCAAAAACGAGCACTGAGAACAACTGGGCATCTGGATGCGAGACTTAGTGGAACCGCGCTACAAAATATAAGCATTTTGCCGACAAAATGGCATATACAAATTATACATTGTTATCTCATAAAAGGGGCTCCGAACAAGCCATGTTCTTATTTGAGCTTGAAAGTAACGTGTGACAGCAAATGTCAATAAACAAATTCAAATTCAAAATTCAACTGCTTATAATTCAAGTTAGCCCATTTATAATAACTTGAATTCCGTTCGTCATTGCGGGTCCCGTCGGGCGCTGCATCCCTCCTCAATGATGCATGGTTAATATCGTCCGCTGCTTCAGATTTGATCTGCAGATAAAACATAACTAATGAAGCGCGGGTAGCTCGCTCTTTCCAAGCAGAAATCGTCACTTGTCGGAACCATATAACATCTGGTAAATGTAAGCGTTTGCACGCCGTTGTTCCACCTTGAGAAGTTTGTTCAGCTTTCGCTGCTTACACGTTAATTTAGCCTCTCTAATAATCTTCTTCTACTATTTTGCTGTCACCGAGACATACTTTTAACGTAATGGATATCTTCATAACAATTAGGGGTGCTACTCATTAACGTTATTTTATGTAGCTTTGCGCCTAGTGTACGTAAACGTCTAATACTGGTGGATAGCGCCACCCTTGTTAGCGTTTGCTTCGAATATTCGAGTCGATTTCTCCACAGACAACAGTGTGAAAAAGTGGCGAGCATGGACATGTCGGTGGCACAACAGCCGTGCATACAAATTCGGTTACATACAAAGTTTGTACAATTTCCGACCGAAATCATGTGTACTCTAATCTCATTGATCGACCAGTAAAGAGCCTAAGAAGGGAGTGTATGATACACAAAACATTTGGAACCAGAAATTTCGATCTGTGCGACAAACCTATAAAGGACATCCGACAGCAAACGACGATACACATAATTTTATTTAATGAGGTATTATCAATTCAGACTTTTAATTGACGATCGTTGAACAGAAGCAGAAAATATGTATTTGCTGCCGAGTGATATCATCAGGGAGTTTTATGCACGTTAAGTATTGGTGAAAATGCTGTGGAACGGTTTTTCTGTGGAATCGGTACAGTTACTACGATGCATATTTGGCCAAGTATGATCTCGCAACTAGGCCATTTGGTCTTTCGCAAGACGGAATGTTTGCATACCTTTCGGGACGAAATGCTGTTGAATGGGAAACTCTCGAGGTGTATACCGATACTACAAGAGTCAACCAAATTTACAAGCTCGTGGGCAAAAAGTTGAGTATTTTAAAAACTGCGTTCTTCTAAAATGTTAGACATTTGTTTTAATTGCCGAATTATGTCTTAATTGCTGTTGATGGAACGGACCGTTTATCAGTCAAACGAAATGCTAGAAAAGATAAGCTGCCCTAATATATGGCTGTTTCATTTAGGCAACTTTTTGCCTTTTTCTCATTTTCAAGACACTCATTTAGATTGCCAAACCTGGTTTGTCGTAAAATTATCGTAGCCAACGTAGATGTTTTACAGTTATCAAATCTGTATTACTAAACAACTGTCGGTATCACCTAAATAGGGTTTTCCGTATACAAGCCAGCTCAGGATATCGGTAGATGTATGTAGTGTATCACACGCATTTACATTGCATGGTGTATAGGATGGACCATCACATGGATAAGTGTGATTATAATTGACATATTATTGTCGTTTAATTTTCAGCGTACTTCAATGGTACGATAATCGATGCAATAAACTAGAGGGCACAAGTAAGTTATTTACAGACAAATAACGTAAAACACTTAGCAATTTATTGCGAACTGATTAGTACCATGTCCTGTATAAAGCTAACCAGCAGTTGTCATAGTGGATACATGCAAATCTCTATTCTGCTCACTTATTTTATGGCGAGTAACGTTATTCTGTCATGAGTACGGAGGATGAGGAGATCTTTTCAAGGAGGAATGATGATTGCATATGATTGCCTACCCTGCGTCACGGTGATCGGCCTCTTGCCGATTCGTAAGCAGACGACTATGGTACTTGATCTACTATGCAATAATAGGGCCTTCGCTCATCTACTCACCCCACAAGAACTGCTTTATTATCAGGAGCCGATCGACGCCAAGCTGAAGGGTCAAAACATACATATCTTTCACAGAACATGGAGGACAAGGGTTTCTTCGAAAAACGGTGGTCATTTATTTAATTATTGCCCACGCGGCATTTCCAGTTCTCCCGGGGCACACCTAAGCCTGGCGTGGCCCATTTGTGAGCCCACGCGTTGAGCGTCAGTTGCGCTTTCTCTTATAAGCTTGCGCAGCTTAGCGGCGGCTTGCATGCCGTCAACAATTGTGGTTCTAGTATTCCTCGTAATCATTGTTCTTTTTTGGTTTGGGAGGTTTGGAAATGCTAATGCACTAACTATTGGTACTGGCAATCATTACTACCTGGTGTGGAACTTCCACCACTAAAACCCTTAATTTTTCCCACACTAGAATTTGGAAGTGTGTGGCACTAGTTTTAGACCGCGGAAAAAAATACTTGTGCTCAACCGA
This sequence comes from Dermanyssus gallinae, assembly GCA_003439945.1. Classification (NCBI taxonomy): domain Eukaryota; kingdom Metazoa; phylum Arthropoda; class Arachnida; order Mesostigmata; family Dermanyssidae; genus Dermanyssus; species Dermanyssus gallinae. The sequence goes on from QVRM01000812.1 coordinate 581,576, forward strand.
CTAGCGAATCTGAGACATTGCGTCGAGCCGTCCTACGGAGAGCTTGATTGTGATAGCCCCATGCGGGGTAAGTTCATCTTAACTACCCGATGGCTCTCGCGTATCTCCATAGCAAGCGCGGTGAGTCTTCTCCAGCTGCCTCTTCTTGTGCATAATAGCTTCTAAAAATAGACGCCTGCCACCCATGCGGCCGTATTCTCCATCATATGATCCGTGCCAATCCGCCTTCGTGGCGATACGTCGAGTTTCTGCAGATCCGGGCCGGGGCGGAGCAGAAAGAGACCGTATGGTCGACATTGTCTGATTGTCCCGACGTGTAATCCGTGAGGACCAGAACCGAAAAGTACATGAGTGGTCCCTGGCCCGGTCTATAATGTTAGCAAGAACCAGTACAAGAGACCGGGTCACCGGGAGACCGAGATCCTTCGTTCGATTCTCTGTGCGAAACAGGCTAACTCAGTGATCAGGAGTGCACTATGCACAAAAAGAAAATTGTTTGTGAATTTTTGTGGGTTTTGTGACTCCCGGAAGGTTTGCCTCGAGGTCAGATTGGAGTAAGCTTTGATGAGTTACGTGGATTCCGTTTCTGTGGTATTCTTGCACTTGCCATCTTAGTTTCGCCGTGTCTAACAGTGAAGGCTTAGCTCGCTGTTGCGTCTCGCTTTATCCGAGTGCTGTGTGCTTCAGCAGACAAAGCCATCTCATCTCGGCAAGCAGTGCAAACCTGTAAGGCGGTCCACCAAGTGGGCATTGCAAACCAGTCCCGGCGCGCTGATCCGAACGCAGTAAGTTGAATGCTTTCATGGTCGCCGACTCGTATTTCTCTCGCGATTTTCACCAGGTATTGCTGTTTGCCATCGACTTTGGCTGAGATAGGCCGTATGTGGTGGATAGACGGTAGAATGGTCGAATAAAAGAGAGTTAAATCGTCCTTTTGGGAGCCGCCAGCCAAAAAAGGGACAGAAGGAGGAGAACAGTCAGACAAGCATGGTGCTACCTTAAAGCGCCCTCATTGACGTCAACTGTAATGGACTGCTGAAACAGCCCAGGATTGTGGTTGAGTCCGCAAACAGGCAGGCCATTGGCACCAAAAACGCACACGCAACTGTCAAGAAAAAATTATCTCTCTGCTGGCAGAAATGAAGGCCACCATACAATATATATATATATATATATATATGTAAACGAAGACGACCGTATAGAAATAAAGTTGCTAGAAGTGCGCCGGCAAAAAACGTTTAAAAGTTGTCGATTCGGCCTGCAAGACGGACCCGGTCCGGATGATGGAGGTTGCAAAAAATCTAGTCAAACTGGCGTGGGCAGCTCTAGGAATCTAGGAACTCAAGGGTTTGGGTCGAACAGTCCTGTTATAGTAGCCCTAATAGGGCACCTGCAGGAGCTACTTGAGGTCGTCAATGTAGACGCGAACCACCTTGAAGCCACTAGTTATTTCTACCGGTGACTTCATAGCTACGTTGCCCCTGTGGGGATCGAGAAAAACCAATAGCAGGGGGCGATCTGTTATGGAATGGATGGCCAGAGAGGACATAGTGACCTTGAACACATTGTCGAAGTCATTATTGCTCCTCAAGATGAGGAGAATTCTGGATTGACCTTACAATATGCAAGGCATCGTAGGTGCAAACGATTATTAAGTAGAGAGTGCTAAAAAAGGAGAATAATCTTAACGGTCACAACTGCATCGAGTTTAGGGTGAAAGAAGCTAGCAGCAAGGGGACGAAACGATTTTAACTCATGTGACATATATGGCGGATAAAAATGTAATTACATGTTAAAGGGGGCGTGGGAAGGATTGCTGAAGAGCGACGGAATGCCGCACGATGTATACGGTCTACTGAAAAAAGCGTGGCAACAGGCATCTACTCCTCCAGCCAGACCCAGCACGAAAACTAAGCCAGTGATCTCTCCGAACGACGCTATTGCCTTGGCTCGTACAGAGTACATGCGGTACAGAGGTATCTACACCCGGGCGCCGAGAAGTAAGGGAGACTCGAGCCGGCGCGCCAACTAGGCATCGAGTACGAATGTGCGAAGGACTGTCTACGAAACGAGATCAACCGAAGCAAAGACGGTTGTTGGCGCGATTTGGTCGAGAAGGCAGGCTCGGATCCTTGGTGCAAGTTATACAAAATCGTCAGGAGCAAGACAGACGAAGCAAAAAGTGAGCGTCTGAAAGTGATCTTCGGGCGATCATCACCCTTTTTCCACAGCATCTGCGTTTTTATTGAACCGAATTTGAGACTCTACCAGTTGGAAACATAGACAGGACGTCTTTAGGGTCACTACGGGTGGAATTGTGGCTGCGGCGGACAGGGTAAAGCTTGAAATAGCGCCTAGCTTGAATTAACTATCCGCAGAAGCGGTTAAAATCTTTGAAGAGTTTTCCTCACTTGTGTCGAGGATTATCACAAGGGTCCTTTGAACGGGTAAGTTTCCGGGTGCTAGAAGGCCCCCGAGGTAGTACTACTGTCCAAAGGAAAGTGTTTCTTGAGACGCTCCCGCGAAAGAATGTCCTACCATATCTGCTGCGGTTTATTTCCGATTATCTGAACAGTAGGGGGGTCGAGAGCGAACCTACCAAGGTGCAGATGACCGCGGGAGTGTCGCAGGGTTCAATCATTGAACTTTTTTTCTGAAATAATTGGACCTCTCTAGCTGTGACAGAGACATACGCCAATATTGCGCTGACGGATGTCGATAGGTGGATGAGAGGTGCCGGCCTAACACACGCACCTCGGAAGAGTGAAGCGATCCTACTCATCGGGATGTTCTTAAGCTTACGCTGTCGGGCGTAAATATCGAGTTAAAGGATACGGCAAGACACCGGGGCATGCACCTATACCGAGGACTGCGGAAATCCCTCATATCAGGATTCAGGCCGGGAAGGAGCAAAAGGCGGTTAGTGACACTGCCCGTTTTTGCTCAACACGTACTGTCTCAGTGGTAGCCTTCGCATCAGAGTCGATTATTCTTTTTGGTTCGCCCGTTTGGATGTTGCCTACCATGAACACAGACGTTGCGAGAAAAATCCTGACGTACTGTATGTACTGCGACGATGTAGACCCTCCGGAACATACGGTCCTGCGATGCGCCACATAGGCCAAGACCAGACGAGGCATGCTCAGAAACCCTGGGAAAGCTGGTCACGTACTGCTTATGCCAGCCAAATATTGAGACGTGGCTGCAACGCTCATTTAACGTTTAATGGCGGCAAAAGAAGATGCAGGAACAAGATAAATTGTAGAAAGCGTCTGAGAGTTGCTGTAAGCGCGCGACTCGACAAGCAGGACTTTTTTACAGGGGCCAAAATGCAGGACTTAACGATGTAAAACTTCCGAGACTCCCCGCCGCCTGTGTATAGTTAATTTTCTCATCATGGATCCCGCGGGTTGAAGCGTCATCGTAAGAAGGATACAAATATATAGAGTCTTTGTGGGTGTTGCTTCAATCCTTTAGTTCGACTTTTGCCAGGTGCATAACTTGCCTGCGAGATTTGTCGCTATGTGCCTAAGTCCCACCCTCTCTAAGCGTGAGCATATTAGGGGCGTACCAACTCGTGTTATGCGTTTACTTTGTCGTACGTAAATGTATGTTAAACCCTAAACCTTTTAAAAACCCTTCAGAGCACTTCTGGGCGGGCATGGCTCACTCGTAAACTCACACGTCAAGCGCTGCCTTTTAGGCTTGCGTGAAGTCCATCTTACGCTTCTTTCCTGAGCCAGGAAATCTCCGAGGAACTGGTCAGGGCCAGGACACGAGCCGTCTCTGTGCTTACCATGCAATACGCCCGGCAGACCCAAAGGAGCTACGCGGAGAGTTCGTCTGTTGCGGGCGGTGCGCAAGGATAGATCGGCCCCACGCTGGCGCCGCATACATCTCTAAGGACTCGGCGACAAACGTTAGCAAGCGGCGGCTCTGGCATCCGTAAGCTCCGTTTTACTAACGAAAACTCCAGAGCGACCTTGTTGCCGTTCTCTGATGACACCCGTAAATATACTGAGCTCTCCGTAGGCTGAACCGTTGCAAGTCCCCTTAAGCGCAGATGTGCAAGATTCTCCTTGCCAGGGATCCGCCCTTGCCGCGACTCGGGCTCCTGTTGCTGTCGTCAACTGCCTTGAGGTATACTGCCGCCACGTAGTAAATCACAATGAGGCTGCGTAAGCCGGCCGGCAACGTCAGGGTGAGGTATGGCGGGGGAGGCATTACAAAGGTCAGCAAAGACGCGCTGGCGCATCTTCATTTGGAGGTCATATCGCTCGTCTAGAAGTTGAACGCGGCGCCGTACTTGCTGCCAATGGCAACTGGTAACTACAGAAGTGTAAGGAGTGACCCGTTCAGAAAACGGATGTCACTAGCGCCACGGCAAATCCACAGGTGCAAGCTGTCATTTACCGTCTAGACGTGGCGCAGGTTAGACTTGGTTTAGCTCAAGGTGGAACTGCGTCAGAAGAACGGACACCCGTAATTTGAACGGATAGCTGTGTTGGGATACCGGTTGCTTCCGGCTGCCGCAAGAAGCACCTCTCTACAACGCTCAGTTACGTCTTGCGAAAAGGCTGCATTCTCTCTTTTTCACTTTCGATCGGTGAAAAGGCAGGAAAACAATTAATTATGTTTAATAATAGCATAAGCTTGTACATACCCTATTTAAGTAAAATAATTATGATTGATATCGTTGAAAGGTTGCACCCCAAGATGAGCTTTCCACGAAATGCAGCTGCTCGCCGTGAAGTCGCAGTTTATCTGCATGTACTCGTTGTCTCCATGCCGGAATATTACAGCCTTTGGTTTAACCACGTTATCTATGAGGCCTTTTAGCAAGAAATAATAATCACGTGTACGAGGCGCAGCGTGTAGGTCAATACAAATTCGTCGCAATAGCATTATGTTATATGTGTGGAGCAGGATCAAAACTGTTGGATACCACTCTTTTACGATGCATGGCATTTCCCAAAGCAACGCTATGAATAACAATGGGCTGAAATTGTCGCCTTAGCGTATACCCACTCGTCTGATCAATGTGTCATGCGAGAATCATCGAGAATTATTTGGTGAGCCCTCAGAAGTATGCTGAGTAGAATGAACATTTGTAGCCTAAGTCCGGTCTACTTCAGCTTTTTAGACAATATCACGGGGTGTGATGTCGAAAGCAGATTTTAAATCAATGAAAACCTCGAACATAGGAAGTTTTTCTGGTTTAATAGGATCGTGGTCTACTCAAGAAGTACTTCACAGGCTGAGATAGTGAAACGTCCAGTTCTAAAGCCATGCCACTCATTCTAGAGAGACAGCCAGTGCTGTCAGGAAATTCGTGAGGCTTCTTGTGAGCATGCTTGAGAAAAGTTTGGCAAATTAGGGATTACCTTAAGAAAACATTTATACAACTTGGCTGGCAAAGTGCCCTCAGAGTGGCGTCTGTTGAAAAGAGACTGCCAAATGGGCCCAAATAGGTCCTGCAGAAGATGAAGGATTGCTGAAGGGCTGTTTGTAGAGTCTACCTCAGCGCAAAACAACCTCTGTCATACTGGCGTGGAGGTCGCCGCATATTTCATGGTAATTTCGGACCTGAGTTTAAAAGGACGTTGATGACCTCAGCTATAGCCTCATTAAGAGATCATTGTCGCAGTCTAACAGGGTTCATACGACCAGGCAGCGAAATAGGCATATTGTGATTCAGGCGGCCTCACACCGGCGCGTTATTTAATAGTATTAATCGACTTAATAGACAGCCTGAGAACCACGGAGATACGGTCCTTAATTCTCGCTAGTGATACACAGAAAGGCGCACTTTTTTATGCTACAGAATGTATCATGAAATGCTATGCATTCTAGCTGAAACGAGGCAAATTAGGTTAATAAATTTAGACATAGCGTTATTATATACAGATACCACGTATGCAAAGATCGTTTTTATTTTCAAAGAGAATATTTCTAGGCTTAGAATATAAATTATCACATCTTACATGCCGTTTAAACGTTTGCCAACGTCCAACTGGTATGCTGAACTTTGCTTTTAGTTGAAACTGGGAAGCACTTTGGTTTTTATTGATCTTAAGCTATTATGCATTAGTTAGTGTGTAGAAAAAGTAAAGATATAGCTCAAGACCCTTGTAATACTTTTCTGGAAACGCGCTTGACGGTAAAGTGCTTATATTAGCGCTTTTTCGTACTGTTAGTTAATTATTGAAGAAGGCGATCTTTCTCTCGATCTAAAGAATTGCCAAGGGTTTAAAGATAGTAAATAGTACTTGGCGGTGTTTTTTACAGATGGCGACCTTTATCCGGCTTTCGAAAAACCGCCGAGGAGTGTAAAGTATTTACATATGGATCAGCTTTGCAAGCCATGGCCTTTGTATCTTCAAAAACAGTACGTTATCCACGGCGAACGAATCGCTCGCTTTGCCGGAGGTAGCGATCTTTTCAATGAGACCGGAAACTACGAAATTGATGAGTATGTACTTTGTATACCGATTAAGCATGAAATCATTCCATTATCTAGTAATATTTGCTAGAGTTTTATTGGCTAACTTAATAAAGCCACTACTCCGCATAGTATTAGGCCACACAAACATCAGGTAGATTTTTCAAGCAGCACTGCAGCACCTGACAACCCTTCTTACAAATAAATGTGGAGTCTCTAAGGATTTTTTGGCGACAGAATAGCGTTTACATAAAAAGTAAGAGCTCAATAAGAGTGTAGTTTATATTTTTATAGAGGACTAACTGACACGTGCAATTGTTTGTGCACTGTGTTCCTTGTCTTTTTTGAAGTCGGGGTTATCCTATGATCGGTGGCGCTCGGCGGCCTTCAGATACCGTCACACGTGCGTATATCAGTTTTCTCAGCTACCGTGGCCCATATATCTTGGGCGTGACGCGGGTGAAGTCATTGGGTGTCTTTGTTGCCTTCTCCATCACCCGCCGCACGTCTTTAGTACCACGGAGACCCCTTTAGGGTAACCCTGAAATTCCTTGCGTTGTTTACGAGCGCGAGAGATGACGGTCGGGGCATCTTCCCCGTCTCTCTCTCTCTCTCAACCTTAGCAGAAGCGCGCCGCTTGCGCACTGTGACTGGTTTGCACGGCTCTGCAGCATATCCGGGGTTCGAGCCTTGACGGTTAGGACGAGATCATCCACGTAGGTAAGGATGTTAACCATGGGGGTCCCTCAGCCGCAGCACATCGTAGGTTATAATTCATAGCAGGGGGCTAATATTGGAGCCCTGGCCCCTGCGGTCAAGCTAAACACCGCTCCGTGGGATTAGATCATCCTGGAATGTAGGTAGTTTGATAAAAAATCTATTAGTAAAAGGAAACCTTTTTCCCGTAGAGAGTTTTCAAGATGACTCTCCACGGTAAACTAATAATAGTGTTTTTGATAGTAAAATTGTCTTATTATTAAGGCGGGGAATTGCGGAGGAGTTCAACCTGCATCTGGATCCGCTTTATGGCGCCGACAGTTACTTGGTGATTCGTCGTCTAGTAGAATTGTACAATTTAAAATTCGGTGGGCTTCTGTCAGGCGCGTGATACTCAACGCTATACAATAGGTACGTTCGTTAGGACAACCAGTTCTTGACCGCCAACGAATCTAGGACTACGTGCCTTCTGCGGTTGGCAGCGGTGGAGCCTCACGCACTGGCTAAGGCAATAGAAGCTCCTGTTTCAATTAAAATAATGTTGGTTAAAGGAAATGGTTATGTTCTGTAGAAGCTTGATAGTATAATTAGGCGGAACGTTAGGGCTGCAGTTCCATGAGTAAAAAACGCTCAACGATCGCCACGTCAATCCCGGTAAATCCATGGCTGCCGCCATGTCTTAAGATCCGATGCCTGTTCGGCATCCGCGAGCCGGTGTAAGCGGCGCTCTTTAGCCCGCCCCACATTCAGCTTACTGATAAGCAGAACGTTTGTTCTGAACCTGCTGCTGTGCATTTCAAGCATTGCGTGGGAAGCCCTGCAGCGGTTGCAGTGTACGTGTAGGGCTTTAGGAGGATGCGTCATTTCTTAGTGTGGGAGAAGGCTGCGTGTTGGAGGCCTTAGAGGAGATGCGGAGGTCCACCTTGTGCTCTCTTGCGATCCCTATGAATGATCAGAATAAACCCTTCGGCATCCGCTGTGACACTGTAGTGGGCCCCGGAAGTAGACCGGATCGCCGCGGGGCAGGGCGTTAACCTCAGGGCAGAGAGCGCGGTTCGCCGGTCGAGTAATAAGCCGGTTGCCGCGGCGACAAACGGAACTCTATACACACAGCGGGCTCACCAATCAGTTTATTTAACAAAACAAACTTTGTAAAAAAATCAACCTGTAAACGATGGTGTGACAGGCGAGTGCCAACAGTTTACAACTTTGTAAATGTTCCTTAGTGAACAGTATCTTTAGCGTGTTTTTCGCACGCGTTCTGTGCTATCTTGGGCATGCTGTACCTGTAGATAAAATACTACATAATTACACGTTGTGGGAGACTAGGGAAGAATTGCTTAACTATAAAGCTAGCATTGCGCGTTGCTAAATTGTGCCTATTGTCGTTTTACTAAAGATATGACGGAAAATGCCATTTTCTTTAATGCAAAACTTTTATGGACACGCAGTTAATATTTTTTTGGAGCTCCAGGTCACTTTCGTTATGCAGCATGAAAACTTGCAAACATAAGATTGTCAGCGTTCATTTTCCAAGTGCAAAATAAAACTAAAACTCGTACCCCAGGTAAAGGCAAAGGGCCTGCGGCACTCCTAAAAGGGTAGGATACTTGATCTGACAAATTGCGCTCTACCTTGACAACAACTGCGACCGGCATCAAGACATGACAATTTGTAGTAAAACGTTTTGGTCCGTGTTAAGGCCTTAACATATGTTATTTACGAAAAACTCAGTAGCATACATTGTTGAATTTTATTTTCTAGTATTAGACCTATCTTCTTAAGTCCAGCTACGTATCTAAAACGGCGGCTCTATCCAGGCGATGCCGTGTCTTGGACAGGCGATTAAAGAGATCAATAGGACTTGGTTCTGTTTTTCACAATAAACAAGGTCATAGGTAATTAGACTAAATTATTTGGGACTTTCTTTAAACGTCATATCTTTAGTAAACCGCTTGAGAGAAGCTTAGCTGTGGACGCATTGCGTCTCAATTCTCAAATATGTCACATTAAGGTTGCTCCATTCCCAAACAAGCTCCTGGCTTTACTAATCGGAAGGGCTTAAGTATGATCCCTTAGCCACTAAAATCTCTGCTTTCCCATCATCTCGCAGTATTTTAGGCTGGATCTCTCATACTAGAAAATGTGACAAGAAGCTTAACTTTAGAAAACCTACCTCGAAGGCAATTATTCTGCTGACTGGATTTTGTATTTCAATCCAGAGAAAAGACATCAAGACGTTAAAGCACTGCAAACATTTTACGAATTTTTCACACACTTGGATTGAAGCGTACGCTCGTATGTTTTTAGCGAAGACACTTAGTATATTACCGTGCAATGTGATTCACTTTGTTTCGTACAGATGCCTCAACGCGCAACCAACACACGTAACTGGCACGTGGGATGCGAGCCGGTGTAACACGCATCTCAGCGGCAGTCTACACTTCCTGACTCCAGTTGTGCTTAGCCTACCTCACTTCCTTAACGCGGATCCAGCGCTGCTAAACGACGTCCGTGGCCTTAATCCTGACCCGAAGAGGCATAACTTCTACATTGACGTCCATGCTGTATGTTTTATTATACCATTTTACCATTATTCTGTATGTTTTAATATATCATTTTACCAATATTTGTTAATTAACTAAGTACGTTCACTAAATACTTTGTATTGCGCGACGCTTACTTTTATTTAGTTACCTTAGTTTGTGTAAGTATATAGTACCAGTGCATAGTCTGAGCATTATCTATCACAACATTTTTAGATGTTTCTATGTTTTCAGTGTTTGACCTATACGCACATTGCATTATTGACAATGTCTCGGATATTCATATTTAATATTCTGATATTAAAAAATTATCTACCTAATATCAAGGTTATGAAGAGGTTTACTTACAAAGTCACTTCTCTATCTATTGTCGGGCCTGGACAACATTTTCTAGAGGAATGTACATCATAAACTTTGAGCCCTTAGTCTCAGCTGGTAAACTCTCAGGCACAATGAAATATATTGTAGATGCATTTTAAGAGAAAGGCTCATCTATATCAAATTCCAACTTAAATGTAATGGGGCTGTCGATGAACGAATAACAGGGAAACTTGCAACAAATAGTGCTGTCCTCATATAACTAAAGTGATTTACCAATTTTAGCTTTTGTATGTAGTCGGGCCGAATCACTAACCACAGCCGTCAAAAGGATATTTTAACTCATGTCATCAGAATATGCAGAGGAACTGACCGGTTTGTTTTAATCAGAACATTTTAATTCTGCTTAACGCTGATATCGTTTGCGTGTACTACATTATTAGGGTAGTTTGAACAAACATGGGACAGTTTATTCGTATAGATTTGTACCATACCTGTTACTAGGGAGTAAAAATCCATCTAACCATATCATGTACTGAACTACATCTCACACTCTTACATGAATAAATACTAAGTTGACTTTTAATGTCTCGTACAGTGTCTGCGTACATTTTCCACGCATGGCTATATCGTAATTTCCTATAACATGATACCGGCGAAACGAGACATTATCTGAATATGCCAAATTCAAAACAGATCAGGAAAAGCGCACAGGAAATAAACTCTTATATTGTGCCCAATGATCGTATCCGGCACTGGGCAAATAGTCTCATTGCAGAGCGGCAAGAGTACAGGGTTGCCGCTGGGATCTCACGGGGCGCCATTTTGGGACCCCTCCTCTGGAACTTAACCTGTGGCGACAAGATGCAAAAGATCGACTACCTAGAAAGGGCCCTACGAGAACGATTTTGCTCTGATTATTAAGTGGCGGGCCGACACGGCCCTATAATGCGAGGCCACCGACACCTGGTCGATGGTGGCTTAGTGGGGACACCGCAACTATCTGCCCCTTGCGCCCGATAAGAACAAGACACTGTATTTAACGGGCCAGAAATGATAATGAAAGTTAACCTTGTGATGGCGGGCCACTCGCCGATAGCGTAGCGTAATTCATGTGAGCATATTTCTTTAATTAGGCCCAGTGTCAGAGATATTCGCTTTAAACTTGACAAATATCTTCAACGCATTTAATTAAGCAGATATTTGTTCTGTTCATCTGTCTCTCTTTTGTTCTAGAGATCGGGCATGACAGTTGACATGAGGCTGCGAGCTCAATTCAGCATGAAACTACAATCTGTAGGAGCGGAACGACTGCCAAAAATATTGTTGCCTATATTTTGGACGGAAGATGTAAGTATTCTTCTAGTTATTTCGAGCCCGCATAAACAAAAATGTCAAAGTAATAACTATTAAGCATGCAGGTTGATTTTCTTTGCATAATACAACTATTATCACTAGTTGGCTTGATATCACTTGATCAGCTGTTTCATTTTATCGGCCAAGTGTCGGAGAAGCGCCAGTAAGCGACGAGAAGCCACCCTTGGCACAGCTGATCCTCAATGCCTTGTTCCAGCAGTTGCACGAGTGATAAATAAGTGTTTGTGTTTCGTATCGGACCTTGCGTTACCGCCACTAAAATGAAAAATATCGTTGAATCTAGACCTATAATAATCCCTTGCAGTGTGGCAACTTAACACTAATCACAGCTCATATTCCTCGTTTTGTCTCTTCGTCACTGAGGAGGTTGAACGCTCTATACTTATCCTAAAATGTTGGTCTCACGGCACCGTGATAATACTAAACTTTGGTCGCATTGCTCCCGGGAAGATTAAATCGCTAGTTGACAATGATATTGTTGTAGTTTGGCTGTCTCCTACGTCAGCTGGTACAGAGCCGTCGGGGTAGATATGGGCGATCAGTTAAATGTTCTTACAATTCTAGATCAGCTGCTAAACCAGGTGCAATTGATTCTTAGGTAGTTAGGATTCTTAGGTAGGTTATATTATTTAATATATGACATTGGCGTCGTTGTAATACGTGAGGCATGATTTAATAAAAGCATATGTGATGCTGAATTTGTTTGCTCACCTACCACCAGGGTCTATGCTTGATCTTCTCACCATTAGAAAAATATATTATTATCACATGTCATACCTTTCGATATTGAACTTGCAATCATATTGCTAGTAATATAATGCTGTGTAACGTTCAGTCCGATCATAAAATAATAGATGCCGCTCTCATTGCGAGTCATCTAGATTGTGTTGACTGGGCTAGTTTTGTGTGGACTTTCCGAATGTAAAGGCATACATGTACATCAAATGTAGCGACTAATCTTCATTTTTATTTTACACGTTTACTTCGCTGGCTGATCAGTGTAGTCTCATGAAGATCATTGACGCTTACAAAAATCATCTTGCTCATAAAGTAAGGTCGTGTAGAATTGCATCTCAGTTCTTTTAGCTAACAGAGATGGCTAGAAGGCTTTTTGCTCGCTTTTTTGGCTAAGCCGTTTACCGACTAAAGTATACAGAATCGCTTTCCTCTGTCACCTTAGGTCCAGCGATAGTCTCTATTGACTCAGAACTCAGCTGAGTTCGCTGAACATTATATTGTGTTATCTGCGTCCGATTCCAATATTTCACTGGCAAATAACCCAAACAACATTTCGCATCCAGATAGTTACCCTCTTTAAGTATGCAATTGACACGCTTCTGTCCGGTGTTAAGCCTAAGACTAGCCTTACACCTCAAAGCATTCGTTTATTTTATATATATATATATATATATATATATATATATATATATATATATATATATATCTATTTGTTTTTTTTCGGCGTTCAAACGTCGAGGTGTGCGGACGTGTTTTCGGTGGCTTACAAATAGTGGAGTGTTACCTGGCTCATTTACCACGGCCAGACCTGGCAGTGGCCCAGTCGAATCGCCTTCACCTTGCGCTTCGTCCAAAACTCTAAAGTGTTCACTGGTTAACCGTGAGGTGCCGCTCAGTTCACCGGTCCTCCTGTGTAGTGTACTTTTGATTGCTCGTGCGCCATAATAGCCACGGAATAACACGGCTCTCGTTCCGTCAATTTAGACGGTGGAGCCGTTTTGGCAACCGGCTGATTCCGCGTGCGTGCACGCGCCTACATTTGGCGCCAGTGTGACTGTTTGTAAACAATCACTCTGCCTTGGTGACATATATATATACAAGTCACAGGTGACATATATTCAGAAGGTGACATACATATACAAGACATTGGTGACATATATATAAATACAGGAGTTATCCGTGGTGTTAAGATCACTGGAGGAGGTGTTGCGACCTCCAATGATGCTGCTCTCCGTAGTGGGCAAGTTAAAAAATCTCGCCTCATAATGACAGATCATGAAGACAACAGGCCTTACCACGGCCTCGCCAGCCCGCGGTCCGGGCAGTCGGACCCTAATAGGGTCCCCTGTCCAACTTGCGCACTTACGTTTACACGAAGAGGCCTGCGCCGACGCATAACGGTGAAGCGCGGAGGGGGTGCCCTTAACATAGTCGACGAGTCAGAGCGCTCGAACTCTCGGTTTACTCGCGAATCAGTTAGTCAGTGTCATTCAAGTTGCCACTCGCCGCTGGCGGTTGGTCCGCATCTTGCCGAAATCAGTACGTAGGCAAGTTGCCGAAGTGTTCACTAAGGTGTTGTGCTCAGTCGCAGATAACAACGACAGTACTGCCTGGCTTGCTCTGTTCTCTTTCGCGCCCGTCGTCTTCCGTCTTGCCGATGGTGGAAAAGATGACCGCTCGTTGGCGGTAATCGTCCGGAAGAACCTCCGCGATTTTACTGATGGAAAACGGTTTGACCTTAGCGGTAGCCCCGTCCCAAACCAACCTCCCCGGCAGCGGACGGTCGACACCGTCCGGCTAGCCATTACCAAGCTCTCGGAAGGCGACGTTTCTTCGGCGGCTAGGGTCTTGATCTCAGAAAACACGCTAGCGCAGAAGCCCAGCAAGACAGCCGTGCTGCTGGATAAACCCCCCCCCCCCCCCGCCCCGCGCCCTCGTTCCTAACATGGCCTAGCCCTCCTCACGTGCCCCTGCCATCAACTGCATCAGGCGAGGACGTCCGGTCTGCCATACAAACGTTTTCCCGTAGTTCAGCAGCTGGCCTGGATTTCATCAGACCCCGGCTCTTACAAGACCTCTTGTCCCCCGCTTTAGGGGCTGCCGCAGACCGGCTTGCGGCTGCCCTGGCCAAGGTCGTCGATCTTCTTCGATCGGGATCGCCTTTCCCCGACTGGCGACCCCTTATCTTCGGCGCCCGACTTTTTGCCCTCAAGAAGAAAGATGGTGGTGTGAGGCCCATCGCATGCTCATCCGTAATCCGAAGGCTGGCGGCAAAGATCTGCATTTTTGAAAACAAGGCGGATGTATCAGGTGCTCTTGGTTGTCATCAGCTGGGGTTTGCGACACCGGGAGGATGCGAGGCCGCGGTTCACTCAACTCGATTCTTCTTGGAGTCTCGTTCCGGAGCCACCCTTGTGGTCAAGCTAGACTTTAAGAACGCCTTTAACACCATTCGGAGGGATCATCTGTTAAATGCGGTCAAGGCTTGGGCACCGAGTATATTCCACCAGGTGGAACTAGCTTATAAGGAGCCATCTTGCCTTCTTCTGCCACATGATACCATAATGTCGCAAACCGGGGTGCAGCAGGGCGACCCATTGGGTCCCCCCCTGTTTTGCCTGGCTATCAAGAAGTTAGTCGACTCTCTCGAGTGCCCTCTAAACACATGGTATTTAGACGACGGTGTGCTGGGTGTACCTGATGCAGTTCTGAGGGACATCCACAGAGTCATCGAGTTTGCGGAGCGGAGTGGCTTGGCCCTAAACCCTGCAAAGTGCGAATTTCATGTCGTAGGAAGTGCCACTGACTCTGAAGTGCTGGAGGTTCTCCCAGGGTGCAGGACTGTTGGCACGGATCTGGAGTTACTAGGCGTTCCCCTTTCCCAGAGGGAGGTCCCGCAGCCCTCGAAGAGTGGATAGAAAAACTAAAGCATGCGATGTCACGCATTCCTTTAGTAGGATCTCACCGGGCCTTCTTCTTCTGAGATCTTCATTTTGGGCCTCAATCACCTGTTTCGAGGTGCAGACTGCTGGCTTGCTCCGGGACTCCCCGAGCGACTAAACGACAGCGTGCTTACTACAGTTGAGGCTCTTTTGAATCTCAATCTATCGGCAGAAGCACGTCAACAAGCTCTACTCCCCGTTCTTTGGGGAGGGATAGGGTTGCCTGATGCTATTGTCCTATCGGAGGTAGCTCTGGTAGCTTTCCTCCACAGGTCTTTACAGCAGGCTAAACCACTTCTCGATTCAGTCGCTCTTACGGACCTAGAAGATCGCTTAGAAACAAGCCGCCGTAGAGCAGTTGCCCTGTGCGGCCACGAGCCCGCCGAAGCTGGACGCCAGAGAGATTGGTCGGCGGCCTTACATGAGCAAAGGGTTGAAAATATAATCGCGGAAAGCGCCACAGACGCTGATAGGGCCAGGCTGCGCGCCGTCTCCTCCAAAAGGGCGGGCGCATGGCTCCACGCCATACCCTGTGCTCGGATCGGGACACTCCTACATGACGAGTCGGTGAGAATCGCGGTGGGACTTCGTTTGGGGACGGACCTTGTGCACGCTCATACCTGCGTCTGCGGTGAGCCGTCCAGCCGGATGGACGCCACGGGCTATCCTGTATCGTCAGCGCAGGTAGGCGAGCCCGACACCAAGCCCGGAACGAAACCTTTAGCAGAGCCTTACGCTCTAGTGGCCTGCCGTGCGTCCTGCAACCCGTCGGACTGGATAGGGAAGGCGGGAAGAGACCCGACGGTCTGACTTTAACCCCGTTCGAGAGCGGTTGCATGCTGGTTTGAGATGCGACAGTTACTGACTCATTAGCCCCTTCAATGGTTAGTGCTGGCGCGGCCCGGGCCGGATATGCTTCAGCTCTCGCCGAGGCAGGCAAGGTGAGGAAATACCAGAACATCGGGTATCCGTACGGGTTCTACCCACTTGCCTTCGAGACACTTGGCGGGCCGGGCCCGTCCACTCGCGGTTTGAAGGTCGGGAAGCATTTAGGTCTAATCAGCGGTGATAGGCGAGCGGGCGAATTTCTCAGACAGCGTCTGTCGCTGGATGTGCAACGGGGCAATGCGGTTTCGATCCGGGGAACCCTCCAGAGATGGTTGGTTCCTACATTGGACCCTTCGTAAAAGTGCACACGTTCGCAGGGACCCAATTGTCATGTTCCCACCGTTGGTGATTAATTACAATGAATAAATGTACCATAATATATATATATATATATATATATATATATATATATATATAGAGAGAGAGAGAGAGAGAGAGAGAGAGAGAGGGTGAAATACATATATACATTGGTGACATATATATAAATACATATATATATATATATATATATATATATATATAGGGTGAAATACATATATACATTGGTGACATATATGCATATGCTTGGTGACATAACTATACGAGGCATCGACTGTGAATGTGAAACGCCTACATCATGGCCCAAACGCCCCTGCCCGGCCCGTTGTACCTCCTGCTAGTCTGGACATAGCAAACATTCGCGCCGATGCACCTTTAGCCAGAGATATATCGACCCCCACTAGCGCCATGAGTAACAAATCCGCGGGTGTTAAGCGAAGAAAGCAGGGTGCCGATGCTGACTCGGTGGTTAATGAGCCCTCGGGTCACGACGGTTTCACCGTTGTCACAAGCGCGAGGGAAAAAGACCGTGATGCGGGAGCAAAGGCAGCTAGACCGGATGAAAAATGAAGTCAGCTCAGAAACATTTGGAGCATTCAGGATTCGCCTCAGACAAGGAGAATCCTGACGGGAGTTTCGTTGACTTCAGGGAAGGCTCGATGTTACGGCTATTTAAGGCAATTCACAGTCAGGTACTGCAGGGTATCTCAGGCGACAAGAGCAGTATATTTATTAACGTCACCTCCCTCGATGTGGCCCAGAAGCTGTCACGCCTAACGTGTGTAGATGACATCCCAGTGACCGCCACTTGCCCGGGCTTGGCCTCGTTTAAGGCCAGGGATTTAAGGTGTATGCACCTCGCTGACGGAGGAAGAGATCGTAACGGAGCTGACAAACGTTGGCGCCACAGCTGCCCGAAGACTGATCGTCTCTTCTGGCGATCAAAAGAGGCCTCTGCCAAAAGTTATCTTGACTTCTAACCGTCAACCACCGGCGTCAGTGTTCTTGGGTTATCGCTCGCATGCGGTGGTTCTAGAACCGGACCAGCCCAGAGTCTGCTTCAACTGTTCCAGGGTTGGCCATATGGCGGCTAACTGTTCACTTTCCAAGGCTTGTCGGAACTGTGGCAAAGGAGGCCACCTTGAGGCAGATTGTTTGAACCAGCCTAAATGTGTCAACTGCGGGGGACCCCACGATGCAAAGTCACCCAGCTGCCCAAGACTATTTTACCTGAGAGAAAGGAATCATATTTTGATAGAAGCCAGAACCCTCCACCAGGTTCGTGCTGCTCATCCGGATGCATCAATTAACGAAGCCTTGGCAGTTCCTGCACCCTCTTTACAGGGCTCTAATGTCGCTAGACCAATTTCTGCCTCCACGGCCGGGGTGACATATGCCTCGGTGGTTCGTGGCATCGCGGTTGGTGAAGACACCACTCCTCAGCTCCTTCTACCCCGGCCTAGGGCGGCACCGAAACAGCGTCCCCGAGTCAAGCCACGAACGAAGGTGACCCGCACTCGTCTCCGGGGACCTCGCAAGCGAGTGGCTCACGGGTCGTCCGGATTAGTCCGGGACTTAATGTCTGTAAAATCCGAGCTGTCGAAAATGGTTAAGTCAATCACGAATACGCTACAACCATTATTGGCGCTTTTGACGGTTGCTTGCGATCTCAGACAATCATAATGACGGACGATCACAACATCGGCAGAACGGTAACAGAACCCACACTGGTCACTTCCTCGGATCCTTCAGAAACAGTCGGCCCAAGCTTTACGTCTAAAAGAACCTTGCGACTACACCAAACCCCCTGGGGCCCAACAAGGTAACATGTCACCTATGCGGCTAAACCTTTGCTAGGCAAGGCCTCCGTAGACATGTCACAGTCAAACATGGGGGCGGAGACGCCATACCCCTTCATAGCGGGGCCTCGGACGAAATCAATCCCGATCTCACGGAGTGCATCCAAGCCTACACCCAAAATGGAAAGTTGGTTCGCATCCCGCCTAAGGTGATCAGGAAGTCGGTGGCTGACGCACTGTCAGAGGTGTGCTTAAAGGTAGCTTCGGACAACGACGACGCCGCCTGGCTTGGACTTTTCTCCTTCGCTCCAGTCGTGCTAAGGTTACCGGTAGGCTGCAGGGATACACGCCTTTGGCAGTGGTCATTAGGAAGAACTTGGTGGAGTTCCGACGCGGTGCTCGACTCACAGATCTGGCTCTCCTGCATACCGCGGGCGAGTCGGGTGGTAATGCTGAGCGAAATCATTCGATCACGCAGGCCGTGTCGGCCAAACTGTCGGACGGAGACGCGTCGGGGGCCGCCCGCCTTCTTCTGTCAGACGACGTCATGGTCGATGAACCAGCCGCCGCAACGTCGCTACGGGAAAAACACCTCCCGCGCAACCGGACCTATGTTGGACTCCCCCTTCACAACGTTTACCTTCTTCAACCTCGGTCAAGGATGTTTGCTATACGGTGGGATCATTTTCAAAGAGCTCGAGCGCCGGTTTAGATTTCATAAGACCTCGACTTCTACAGGACCTTCTCTCACCGACTCTCGGCTGCTCTTCCGACGGACTTGGCAAGGCCCTAGCAAAAGTAATCGATCTACTGCGATTGGGAGCTCCGCATCCTAAGTTGTGTCCTCTTATCTTCGCGAGCGAGGCTGTTTGCACTAAAGAAAAAAACGGCTCGTTTAACCCTATCGCTTGTTCATCGGTACTACGCAGGATCGCGCCGAAATTGGCAGTGAGGGACTCTAGAGATGTCATCAGCCTAGCCATTGGACCGCACCAGCTGGGTTTCTCCACCAAGGGAGGTGCTGAAATAATGATTCACGCTACCAGGGCTTTTATTGATTCTCGGCTCGATCCATCCGTGCTAGTCAAACTTGACTTTGAGAACGCGTTCAACACCGTCGGAAGGGATCACCTGTTGAAGGTGGTTGGAGATGAGACCCCTGCTATTTATCACCAAGTGAAGTTGGCCTACGGTGATTCATCGCACTTGGTCTTGCCCTCGGCACTGCTCACTTCGGCTGTAGGGGTTCAACAGGGAGATCTCCTCGCGCCCCCTCTGTTTTGTCTTGCCGTTAAGGACTTGGTTAACTCACTCGCAAGTCCTCTCAATCTTTGGTACTTGGACGACGGGGCAATTGGAGGTAACATCAGTACTGTGAAGACTTAAAGAAGACACTTAGTTTCTCCACATGCAGCGGTTTGGAGCTGAACCCAATCAAGTGTGAGGTTCACATAATCGGCTCAGGTACAGCTGAAATCTCCGCTATACAGAACCTACTTTCAGGTTGCCTCGTAACAGGCGACGACCTGGATTTCATGGCGTACCTTTGTTCTCTCGACACCTTGGACTGACAATCAAACATGGGATGGAAAAACTGGAGGTTGGTTTTAATCGTCTTCCCCAGCTGGGCGCCCACCGGGGGTTGTACCTCCTGCGTTCATGCTCTCTGCGTCGAGGCTGAACTACCTGTTCAGGGGAATCAACAGTTCAGCCTTCTCAGCCTAGTTGGAGGAAATTAACTCGATGATGGGCTTTGCGTTGGAATCTATACTCAACCTGCGGCTGCGAGACGATTCCCTAGTTCAGGCCTTCTTACTGGTAGCCAGAGGCGGACTGGGCCTACGACTCTAAGAGCGCAACTTAGGGTCGTACGACAGTACGACTGCAACCGATGGTGTCTATTTCTAAAGAAGGACTAGAGACTTCTGATTTCTTGAATTTAGCAGGGCTCGCTATAAACTGGGCGTTTCTCATGTTCAAAAGCCAAGTTTTCTCCTTTCTAATCACTGTTGGCACTCTGCTATCCAGGCATCACAGTGATCGTTTAACAGTAATACTAGACGTATACAAAATCCGTAGCACAGTGTGTGATGTGTCGACAAGGTTTATTGTTCGTTCGGCTCGATGAGAGAAGCCCGATAGTTTGGCTGAGAGCCCAGTGCTTTACCCAGTGCCCCAATTGAAACGATCCTCAATGACGACACTACCCGCATTGCAGTTGCCCTTCGACTGGTATATGCTATAGTCAACCCTGACTGGTTATGATGTGGACCATCCGTCATCGAACTTTATCATCGCTTGCGTTCTTGCATCGTAAGCACCGAGAGACGCTCAAAGCATGCCCCTATCAACAAGACATTCAGCAGGGCTCCCGGGCCCTTTGGCCTCCCGTTCATCTTTGAGCGCTCGAGATTCTCTACGGCTGATTAAAAAAAAGTGGCTACCTGGGATGACGGTTACTTTTGTGTACGCGCGATAAGATGTTAGTTTGGGGAGCGACTGCCACAGACTCCCTATCTCCTTTATGGCCGGTTATGACTTAGCGGAACGTCGAGCGGCACACTTCTTAAACGAACAATTAAATGCTTGTTAAGTCTTCGATAGTTTGCTCACGAATTCTGGCGTCCACTGGCGTTGGTTGACCTTGAGTTAACCTGACCCACTGACTCGGCAAGTAATTTCGAAAGTCGGGCCTGCAACCTGCGACAAAACACCATCGAACTTCTTTGGACAGCAATCTCGACGTATAGCGAAGCCATGTTCTGCATATATATATATGGATATATATATATATATATATATATATATATATATATATATATATATATATATATATATAT
>QVRM01000812.1:605000-672500 GCA_003439945.1 Dermanyssus gallinae
TTCCGGCAAAAACGTGACTCTCACGAACAGGGCAACACCACCGTCACTGCCGCACCACAAGACACCGTCAGCTCATCATTATGCTATCCTAGCAGTGGTTATTCGATCCACGAACACAGAAACGCAACAAGCTAGCTCATACCGTGGTTTATGCAGTCAGACCACTCCGCGCGTTACAACCAACGTCCAACGAATCTTGGTCGGTATTATACAAGAAACGGGTATAAAGACGTTTGAGAACCCCGCCCAAAGGGGCATAAGCACAAATGCATCATGAGTTGTAACCAAAATATGTTGTAGATGTCAGTGTTTATTGACGTGCAGAGAATATTCAGCAATGCGTTAATATTATAATTGAATTGGAATCATATTGTCTTTCTTACCAGTGGTACTAATACATGAGCGTTCGAGAAAATGCTTATATAATAGGGATCCTTCTATAACCAAGGTGTTTTAGTAGTAATTCCAGTACATTCTAGGTTGCAAAGTAAGGTCTTGCTACAAATAATAGTAATAATAATAATAATAATAATTATTATTATTATTATTATTATTATTATTCACATTCGCATTACAGCTTTTCTACGTTATCGTTCTTGTTACTTTTATCCCCACCTAGGGATTGTCGAAGGTCTCCGTTCTCAGAAAGGCAAAAGTCGTTCTGAGGCCCTCCACAACGAGTAGTCTCGAGACCAATAGACAGACAAGCCGGTAACGGCTAGCGGTGTGAAATACTAGCACTCTGATCAGAAAACTGGCTTTCATTTTATTCCGTACTTTTAAGTTCGATTTAAATAAATGGAATCATATAATCTGCGTCCCGTAAGCAGCGGTCGGTGCAACCTTTAAATCAAAACTGCTAAGAGCGACGTCCAGGCACAAGCGGTGAGACTCTGTGGAACTATGAAACGACACAGTATTCTTGCGAGCTCTTTCCTCAATACGTTTGGTAAATTTGGTAATCCTTGCGTTAAGAAGACTACTCTAAAAATAAAATGCTGAACAATTTCTATAGGTGCTGACCTCAAGCGAAATTCATCGTTTTCGGAGAGCCTACCTCCGCGGCGAAATTTAATCGCATTAGTTTTTGATACAATTGTTACTAGAGAAATAACGGCAACAAACGCTTGCAGTGATGCAGGCGATAACTGCATGGTGATATTGGCTCCGACAGGATATCAAGGCCATCGGCATACATAAGTGTATTCACTGGCCATTGGCGCCGCTGGGTTTTGCCTCGCAGATTGCTTACCAGTGTTGAGAACAATAGCGGGCTGAGGTTTTTAAGCGACCCCTGTCGTCTGATTAACTATCTGTTTAATTACCCTGTCGTCGGTGATTATGGGCCCGTCCGGGAGTACAGCCTGGCAGAGAGTCTCTTGGCAGAGAGTCAGCCCAGGCTGTACTTAGTAACGATCGTTGTAACACCACAAACGCAAACTTCTCAAAGACAACAACCGTTCGTGACGGTAAGCCGGCGCGCTATCAATGCAGATAGAACTTTGTAAATAACACCCTCCTCTGCTATACCACGGTACGATTCAAGTGTCAAGGGATCTCCTCTTCCTTTCGGAATACTTAAGAAACTGATCTTAATTTTTTCAGGCACGTAGGACGTCTGCATAAACTATTTTTCATTTCAGACATTCTTAGGTGTACCAACGGGGTTTTCGGGGTTTGCTCAGTTGGGGGCGCACACTCTGTAGTATAACATATCGTATTTTTGTTACATAGACTTCAACATTCAGGGCGTTAGGGAAAGAGGGGACCTCTTGCAAGAGCTCCAGTATGCTGGTCGAGTCAATCGTAGCGTTGAAGCGTTGCCTTCGGGTCGCGCTCAAGCAGGCCCAGGCCGCTATTAGCAAGTTGGTGGTCCCTGCCAAAAGCAATCCAGCGCAGCGCATCGGACGACGGAATTCGAAGAGGTCCACGCGGATATAAAAAAAAAATTCGTATGCAACCAGATCAATCGGTTGGATAGATATTCTTCTTGCAAAAATTCTTGGACAGATAGGCGAATCTTCTCGGAAGCCATGTAGAGAGTAGTGCCTGCCAATAGGTCGAAGTTAGCCAAAACCGCTGCTTAGGCCCGTGTTCAGCTGTTTCTGTGTGGATCGACATAAAATGTCGGTGCACCTGAGATTGCAATCCCGCGTCGGTGCTCTGCGCGGAGACATCTATATCAGCTTTTGTTTTCAGCAAGAGTTTCACGCCAGTCGTTAACACTGAGAGGCGCTGTACATCAAGAGATTAGATGATCGGGAGATTTACAGAAGAACATGTGCTTATTGCTGCCTACCCTTTATCCATGGCGGGCTGAATGCTCGGGAGTACCGGGGGCCGGAAGGAGTGCTGTATATACTCCATAATGGGCGAACTGCCGAAGGAACGCCAGTAACCGACCGATAATTCTGACAGCAGCATCCTGGACACTGTTCTGCTGGCTAGTCTACCCAGGCACTCTGCTACGCTTACAGTTTGTTAGCTACCGTCTCTTCGCCGGCTGACCGCGTAGTCTTTTTTGCTGCGATGACGAAAAGAAAGTATTCCTACAACAGAGCCGTTCATTTTGTCGACACTGTATTCTAAAGCCCGTTAATTCAAAGGTGTCAATAAGCTTAAACTCCTTAATAAGACCATCAATAACATGCAAAAGCAGGGACGCTAGAGTATCGTTTATCGGCCTCCTCAGAAGCCCCTATTTGCCAGTCAAGAAGGGAAGACGTCCGTTTGAAAAGCAGACTTGAGAGTCTGCTTTCCATTTTCTGTCGACTTATCACTGAGCAGACAACCCTCACAGCTATAAATAAATATTTAAACTCCGCGCCCTTTGCTTGAACTAGGGTAATATTTTTAACGAAGGCTACCATTAAACTTAAATAGCTTAACTAAAAAAATATATATTAATATTGTTCACCTAGCTTGGAGTTCAAAATGCTACAAGTGTCGAGCAAAGTGCAGTGCGTGAGCACAATGACCAGGCAGGACAAGGACTGAGTGGAAACACTTCTTGCGGAATACAAAGCCATGTTTGATGGACTGAGTATACTGCCACCGCCGGTGAAAAAAATGTAAACCAAGATGCAACGACAAAGCCAAAGATGATAAAAGTGTTACCTCAGGTAATGGAAGAGATTGGTCTAGGGTGTGTGAGCGCAGGTGAAGACTGTCCAGATTTAAGTCACAACGGAATCAGCACCTATTGTTTCACAACCCTTTCAAGCGCAACATTAAAAGCTGCGATATTCTCGATGGAGCGGCCCAAAAACAGTGACCAGTGTTAGCCGTTGTCGACTTCTCGGACTTTGACGAGTCCTACCGCGCTGGTCTGCAATGAATAACAGATTGATCTATCTCTCTTTAGACAGAGCGGTATGCGGTCTTGGGGCAAGCCTTGATATCCATACCGTCTGTGATATGCTGGATAGGATGTTGAGAAGTAGAAAAGAATATGGCAGAGAAGATCACATCTATAGTTTTCACAAACCTGCTACTTTGCCCACGGTGAAGTGATCGGGCTCTTGCGCCAGGCGAGAGCACCGTCATGGTTGGAAGCCAGGGAGGATCACTTTGAGCGTAGAAACCCCTTCATAAAAACTCTGTTATGAACATAAAAGGGAACACGCGAGACCGAAAAAAAACAGCCGCTTGAGAGTGCCCTCAGCTTAGATCTTGCAACCTCGTAGGGCGGTGGATTGGATACAGTCATTCCCTCTCTTGGCAGAAACCATTTGTGATGTATTTAAAGTAATTATAAAGAGGGGGCAGATGCTTAAAGTCTGGCATGTCGCCAGGCTTTTTCTTCTATTCAAGGGCAGACACAGTGATGAAAAACAAAATCCAAATCTCTGTTGTGGAGTCAGGGGGAACAATGAATTATTGATTTCTGCAAGTTAGTGACTCGGCGGAATGAACACGTGGCTGAAGAGGCCCTTCCACCGGAGCAATTCGGCTTTAGGAGAGGCCGAGTAATTGGTAATGCAATCTACGTTCTTCTGACAGGAATCGAACGAGTTGTAGCACGCCCCTAAAATTATCTGTATGCAGTCGTTATTAACTACGTGAAGGTCTTTGGCAAGGCCTTTCATTATCTGCTGGTGGAAGTATTTCCGTAGACAGAAACTAAGCACACTGTCGTGAGAAAATTCTGTTGTCTTTTGAAGAATATATAACGCCGGTCAGAAGAGGCGGCATGGTCGTTGAAAACAAAATGTGCAAAAATTAAGTTATTTGGTTAATGTTATGGTGAGCTTTCACACCATATACCCTAAAACCATTACCCTACGACCACTCACAGCGTTCAAGTCGAGCACATTCAGGCAAAGGCACATTTCATTACGATCATTTTGGTACCAAACGTATAGCAATGAGGGCAAGTCGAGATTGAGTGCACGCATTATTATGCGCATAAAAATGCGCAACTGTCGTGCAGAAGAAAAAATGCAGAATTTCACAGATCACATTTACTGTATTGATATAGTGTATTTATATACACGTACAATATGTATGTAAATCTATACACCGCTACTTTGATGCCAAATGTGCAAAACTTTCTATCAGTGCACCCACCGAAAGTTATACGACGTTGTAACCAATGCTTATGTCTGACGTATGCTTACGCGTGCCCAAATCGATCAGATCGAAAAAGTGCAACTTATTTGCAACATAAACCTCTTATTGTTTGCAGTAAAGGTGACATTGTACATATATCTCACCGTTTGTCCAGAACAACGGGTGCAGCGCTGACTGGTTTTAGGAATCCGATTTTAGATACTTGCTATGGCCTTCTCTCCTTGAAAGCGCGGAACATTTTGTCATATATATATATATGTGTGTAGGTGTTAAACAAATAATAGATCTATTCACATAAGCAGTGGTGTTTATGATAAATGATGAGGTCAGTCGACGTAATATAATTGAGTTTCGATGATGGTTAGTTGTCATTTACTGGCATCTTCTGGCACGTCGGTTGTCTTTATTTTGAGCTTTAGCGATAAAGCGAGGTAGTTTTCGGGGCAGGGACGTGACCCTGCTCCTGACTATGTAATCGCTCAATCTTTGACTTGATGTCGACATGAGCCACGTAAATATCATCACCTGAAACAAAGAGAGTGCGACAAAGAAGAGGCATTGATGTAAAAATACGGACATTCCAAAAAAAATGTGTTTTAAGTTTAGTTTAAGTTTCAAACGTGATTTATTTAACGGAACTGCATGCCTTGCAATGCTTAAGTTCTCGGTAAATAAGAATGGTTACAAAATAAATCATTCACCGAGACAAAGTCACTTTCGACAAATATTTCAAAGAATGCTTTGAATAAGCGCAATTACACAATACATCGTCACAATAAGCATCATCACATGGATTTCTATATAGCGTTTGTTACAATGTACAGCAATAGGTGAGGCAACACGCGCTTACATATACGCGCAAGTGAATTGATACACTCATACAGCATCTATCTAATACACAACGGTAAAAACACACCGAAAAATTAAAAACGAAAAAAAAAAGTGTATCTAAGTCTGTGCTGCTATCCCATAATGAAGAAACATTTCTAAAGGCAGCAGTTTCCGATAGCATATAGAAAACCGAGTGGCAAAAGCAATTTGAGAGGCATCAGCAGCAATTGAAGACCCGCAAGTGACAATTTTTTTCAAGACTAACGTAGAACCAACAGCAACGTCTACGGATATAGGATAGCGTTAGATTTTTCGTCATGAAACATGTTTGGGGTCAACCAACTCTTGTAGGAATAAAATGGTTCATGGTTTAGAGAGGGGACACTAATGACGCACAGGATGTACAGTCACGACGGTGTTTATCTAGGATGAGAGCGGTTGAAGACTACTTTATGAAGTGGAGGAAATCGACGTATAAATTAACGATAAAATAAACCGAGAAAAAAATCCGTACACGGGCAATTGCCTTACGGGAAAATCTAAAAAAAAAAAAAAACGATGAGAAGTACGACCCGGCAAGCGGCCGGATACAAGAGTAGACATCCATGTTGACAACGCGTCGTTAATTCTATCGCAAAGACGACCCACAAGTCGCATCACGTGTTCTGCACCACAGAAGGATGCCAGGATCCTCAGGATACACATCGCAGGTGCTTCGGCCAATGAGACAGATGAGCCCACGCCGCAGCATGTCCAGCAGTTCAGTCAATAGCCGAACTTGCCAAATGACAGGAGTTCCAGTGATGTGAAAAGAACACTAGTATTAACAAACCGTCATACAGTAATACATTTTGCAGCTAAGGAGGTGCAGTTTTGGAGTAGACAACAACAGACCTGTTTTTAACCTTAAATATATATATATACATACACATACATATATATATACACATATATATATATATATATATACATATATATATACATATATATATATACATATATACACACATATATATATTATCATTTATTTATGTGTGACAAAGTATACAATTGTGGTGTAAGAACATGTGCACAACCCGCTCGGGGCAAAACTCAAGGTGTTAGGTCCAGGCTTGGGCTGGTCCACCTAGCCAGGGTACCTCTCACCGAAGCGGCATTCCCCCTCTGAACGTCTAATGAGAGACGTTGTAGTAGATATTCGCCTGCCTTCTTGTCTCCTGTAGCGAGTGCCAGTTTTCTCCCGACGTCGTTGAGCAGTTTCTTCGTGAGCACTCCAGGCCCGCCCAATGTCTCGAATGCGAGAGGTGAGAACAGGTGTGGGTAGCCGACACTGGAGTACTTTCTGCACTTGGCTGCCTCCGCCAGAGCTACTGCGTGTCCAGGGCGGGCTGCGCCCGTACCGACCATTGAGGGGGCTAAAGAGTCGGTTACGGTCGCGTCCCATACCAGCATTTGGCCCCGCTTAAACGGAGTCAAGGTCATACCATCTGGTCTCCTGGCATCATCTCTGACTAAGCCAGACGGCTCCAAAATGCATGGGTAGCCTGCCGATCGCAGCCCCCTGCTGAATGTCTCATTCAGGGCTGAGTGGCGCGCGATTCTACCTGAACTTTGGGGACAGGAAAGTCCGTGGTGGCCTAGGGAATCGACCTCGTCACCGCATCTGCACCGGTGTGGGGAGACTAGCTCTGCTCCCAGCCTCAACCCGACTAGTATGCGAGTGGACTCGTCGTCCAGGAGGGTGCCTAGCTGAGGGCTTGGGAGGGCCTGCAGCCATGCACCTGCACCCGGTGAAAAAACTGCCAGTAGCCTCGCTTTGTTGGCGGCCGTAGTTGTTCGGTCCCATAAGCCATTCCAACGACCGTTGTTTGCCAGCTCTGACCACTCGCGCTGAAATGAGGGGGTCTCCGGTAGAGACCCACAAAATGCAATGGCATCTTCCTGAGTTCGTTCAAGCGTAGCTCGAAAATTTGAAACTGCTTCGGGGTCCAGATTAGCTTCAACGCCACTCGTCGCCGAATGCAAGGATGCGATGTGTGCTGCGATTGCAAGAGAAACTGCTTCAGGCAGGCCCAGTCCACCTCTGGCTACCGGTAAGGCGGCTTGAACTAAGGGGTCGTTTCGCAACCGCAGGTTAAGTATAGATTCCAACGCCAGGCCTAGCTTCAAGTTTATTTCCTCCAACTGGGGCGAGAAGGCTGAACAATTGATTCCCCTGAACAGGTAGTTTAGCCTTGACGCAGAGAAACATGCGCGCAGAAGGTACAACCCCCGGTGAGCGCCCAGCTGGGGAAGGCGATTGAAGCCGATCTCGAGCTTTTCTCTTTCTTGTTCGATTTTCGGTCCAAGGTGGCAAGAAAACAGGGGTACCCGAGGAGGTCCAAGTCGTCGCCTGTTACGCGGCACCCCGGAAGAAGATCCCGTAAAGCGGAGATATCGGCTGTACCTGAGCCGATAATGTGAACCTCACACTTGGTTGAGTTCAGCTCCAGACCACTGCATGTAGCGAAACTTAAGATCTTCTTTATGTCCTCACAGACCGTACCAATGTTGCCTGCGATGACCCCGTCATCTAAATACCAAAGGTTGAGTGGACTCTCGAGTGAGTTCACCAAGTCCTTAACGGCAAGACAGAACAGAGGGGGGGCGAGGGGGTCTCCTTGCTGAACCCCTACAGCCGAGGTGAGCAGTGCCGAGGGTAAAACCAAGTGCGACGAATCGCCGTAGGCCAATTTCACTTGGTGATAGATGCCAGGGGCCTCATCTCCGACCACTCTCAACAGGTGATTCCTTTTCACAGTGTTAAAAGCGTTCTTAAAATCAAGCTTAACTAGCACGGACGAATCGATTCGAGAATCTATAAAAGCCCTGGTGGCGTGGATCATTATTTCAGCACCCCCCTTGGTGTAAAAACCCAACTGGTGGGGCCCAATTGCTAGGTTGATAAGATCTCTAGAATCCCTCACTGCTAATTTTGCCGCGACCCTACGTAGTACTGAAGAGCAAGCGATAGGTCTGAACGAGCCGTCTTTCTTCTTCAGCGCAAACAGTCTCGCTCCGAAGATGAGGGGACACCACCTTGGATGCGGGGCTCCCCATCGCAGTAGGTCAATTACCTTCGCTAGGGCCTTACTAAGTGTGTCGGATGAGAAGCCGAGAGTCGGTGACAGAAGGTCCTGTAGGAGTCGAGGTCTCATAAAATCCAGGCCCGCGCTCGAACTCTTTGCAAATGATCCGACAGCAAAACGAACATCCTCGGCCGACGTAGATGAAGGTAAGAGCTGTAAGGGTGGGGGAGACGGCCAGCACAAGTCCGGTTGCGCGGGGGGGTGTTTTTCCCGTAACGACGCTGCGGCCGCTGGCTCATCGACCATGACGTCATCAGATAGAAGAAGGCGGGCTGCTCCGGACACGTCCCCGTCCGATAGCTTGGCTGACACGGCCCGCGTGATCGACTGATTTTGCTCAGCATTACCACCCGACTCTCCTGCTGTGAGCAGGGGAACCAGATCTGTAAGCCGAACGCCGCGTCGAAACTCCACTAAGTTTTTTCTGATGACCACTGCTAGAGAGCGTGTATCCCTGCGGCCTATTGGTAACCTCAGCACGACTGGAGCGAAAGAGAAAAGCCCGAGCCAGGCGGCGTCGTCGTTGTCCGAGGCAACCTTAATACACACCTCTGACAGGGCGTCAGCCACCGACTTCCTTACCACTTTGGGCAAGATACGAACCAGCTTTCCATTTTTCATGAACGCCTGGATGCACTCCGTGAGGTCGAAATTGGACTCGTTCATGACGCCGTTAGGGACTAGAGTGGCGCCCCCGCCCCCATGTTTGACCGTGACATGTCTACGGAAGCCTCGCCTGGCGAAAGTTTGGCCGCATTGGTGACAAGTTACCCTGTTAGACCCCAAGGGGTCTGGTGTGGTCGCAGGGTTCTGCCCTGATGTGGAGCTTGGGCCGGCGCCTTCTGAAGGATCCGGCAAGGTGGCATGTATGGGTTGTGTCACTGTCCTGCAATTGTTGTGATCACCCGTCATTATGATTGTCTAAAATTGCTAGCAACCGACAGCAGCGCCAATAAGGGCTGTAGCGCGTTCGTGATTGACTTAACCATTTTTGACAGTTCGGACTTTATAGATATTAAGTCCCGGACTAATCCGGTCGATCCTTGAGCCACTGGCTTGCGAGGTCCCCGAAGACGAGTGCGAGTGACGTTCGTTCGTGGCTTAGCTCGACGACGCTGCTTGGGAGCCGCTCTGGGCCGAGGCAGAAGGAGCTGCGGGGTGGTGTTTCCCCCAACCGCGATGCCGCGCACCACTGAGGCATAAGTCGCCTCCTGCGGGGCTGATGAAGCTGGGCCAACAACACTAGAGCCCCGTGAAGAGGGCGCAGGCGCTACCAAGGCTTCGTTAATAGATGCATCCGGGTGGGTAGCCCGAACCTGGTGGAGGGTTCTGGCTTCCATTAGGACCCGATTTCTTTCTCTCAGGTAGAATAGTCGCGGGCAGCTGGGTGATTTTGCATCGTGAGGTCCACCGCAGTTGACACATTTGGCTGCGTTAGGACAGTCGGCAGCTAGATGGCCCCCTTTGCCACAATTGCGACAAGCCTTAGGAAGTGAGCAGCTCGCCGCAATATGGCCAACCCTGGAACCTTAAATTATTGCGTTTTCAGCCTGCAGAGTTTAAGAATGCTGAGAGGTACCTTAGAGTTGTAAGCTAGAGAATGAGCAGTGGATCGGTAGCCCAAGCAGGCTGACTAATGTAGTATTAGAAAGCCAGATTACGAACCAATGGGCATTCCGGCTCGTCGTTGAGTAGCCATGTTTAACGGGTCTACTGGTTCTTCCCCGAGCTTTGGACCATTGTAGTCGGGCTTGCTATCGGCCTGAAATGTGCATAATGTCAAAGATGTGGAGTATTAGTCATATATATATATATATATATATATACCCGCGGTGCGATCATGTGCTGGAAGTAGTTGTTTTCTTCTTGTACTGTATACCGCCTTTGGCTATTGAATTTTTTCTAGTGCTGTCTGTGAGCTATGGACCGTGTTAGGGCTGATGAGTGCAAATGTATAAACGAGTTAAACCCCTTTGATCAGAAAAAAGGTTTTTTAAAATCTAACTAGAGGAAAGAAACTTTGCGCAAATGTCACACGTGCCTTAACAGCACGCAGCAAGACTGCGTTCACGGGTCTCGAATTCCATTACCAAGGTCTTGGCCTAAACTTTCTAGCTCAGTCATCAATAATTTTGTTTATCTAAGTTTTACTAAATTTAATGTGGTATTAGCTGGGAAAAGTGGCGATAAGGTAATATGCGTTTGTCTGACAAGGACTATTTTACGTACGCATCGGCCAAGCGCGTAGAGGCATCGAGTGACCTTTGGCAGGTGTCGAAGGTAGAGGAGATCTTCAGGGTCAAACAACAGCTCACGTGGGACTCCATATGCCTGCAAGAGATCAAACGTGAATTAACCACATGAGTAGAACAGTATGGCTGGAAAACCAAAATATGGCTTAAAATACAAAACGTGAAAATCCATCTATATATGGCAGCCTTTATTTCCAGTAATAAAAAAGTACATTTTAAACGATTAAAAATTACATCGTATTAGTCGGATCTACAACCTACCATCTTCTCTATGCAAACGCAGTTAATCGAACAATATATTGGAGGAGCTGTCTTAAGATGGCCGCGCAAATAAAGCGACGGAGGCAAAAATGATAAATTTATATCTCTTAAAAAACGACAACTTTTCCATTTCACAAAACTTTTAAGCGTTGCAGTACATTGTCAGGAATCTTGTGAAATGCCCCGCTCAAAAAAGTACTTGCAAGAGATGCCTTTACATTGCCAGGAATCTTGCGAAATATCCCGCTCAAAAAGAACCTTAACGTTAAGTAAAACCCAATGCTTTGATATAGGGAGGCTAATAACTCTTTGTGCATTCAATGCAAAACGAACAGCAGTAAGTCTCCAGTTTCCGTAACCCGTATACTTTGCCCAACTTAGTTGCGCTCTGTGGTAAATTGAATCGTCCGCGGAGATGATAGGGATGTTACGACAAATCGCAACGGCGTCATAATGTTTTAAAATCGTATAGCAAAACATTTCGAAGTTTGACGTTTACATTAACCATTTACCCGCCCTCTCAAAAAGCAACTAAGCTTTTGTCGCCAAAGCATAACCTATACCTGCTGAGTCAGTAATGGCTGCGTTATCATGATCGTAAGGTTTTTCTGCGTTCATGACGTACAACCCACTTTTTCCCATGTTGTATAGCTTAGAGAGCGCCGCAAGCCTCCAAAACGAGTGGATACTAAATAAATCGACAGGAACTGCTGCGTCAACTTAATATTTTGCACAGGAATTCGAGTGTGGCGCTTTATGGGAATAGTTAAGCGAGTGACCTGGCTGGCAGCCAGCATTTAAATTAATTATTTGCGTCGAAACATGCTAAAATGTTAGTACTACTAGGGTAAAACTTTAAACCTCAGATTTAAATCTATCATGATCAAAAAATGTAAAACAGATCATTCAGGTTATAGCTGGATCGGATTATGTTCTGTGATTTCACTTCTTAGTACTCCGTTATCTAGTCAATTTGAAGCGTCGACTTTCCTTCAAATCGGTAAAGCTAGAACTTTAAACCCATAATTCCGTTCATGCTTTTAACTTTAATCTTATTTGCCGATGTTGCTTATTTAAATATTCCAGAAGATGTGTATGCTATTATACTGTCACTTTACTTCCTATAGAAGGGAATTGAAATTTTGAGCAAATATGCAGCTTTGAGAAAATTCTCAATTTAGACAATGGATAGAAGACTTTGCCATAGCTTTCGATAATGCATTTGTTTGCCGTGTTGCTACGCATTTTTGGGGCTGTGTCGGCCATTCTTTTGTTCAGTATATTCAACTCAATCCCTGTCACTTTGTTAGCAAATAAAGTATGCCAATTCTAACGAGAATTCGACACAAAAATAGATTGTTTACAGCACTGGTGGATGCAACGCGGTTGGAGCGTGCGGAAGGTCTTCCCCTCAAACCTCATATACAATGTTGAAGATAGTTGGCTGTTGGTTCATTGCAATTTTTCGTTTGACTTAAGCTTGACGAAGGTGACGAAGGTCAGCCTCCCAATGTAGGTTGGCCAAATTATTGCATACATTTGATCAACCAAAATGCTACATACATTTAATCTCACAACGTTGGCACACAAGCGTATAATCTACTGCGAGCTACTTGGTACACCAGTAGGGTCATATTACAGGCAAAGCTCGGATACTATAGTGCTGAACTAAAAGTAAACGTTGTGACTATGAGAGCGTTGTCGACACTAGGGTCCTAAAGTTTCTAATAGTGAAATAACCAATAGCCAAGCTACATATTGCAGACAAAGTCCGCGCTTCTTTTATTTTTTAATCATGTCACGCGCTTCACTGTTGGGCTTGTCTATGACATCGAACCATTGAACCTGTTCCACCATGAGCCACACTTCATATACTTCTGGTGTGGCGCGTGAGATAAAATTGTTATAATTATCTTTCAATATTTATTTGATGCCAAAGCATTAGGCTTTGGTAGTATGGCACCAAAATATGGCACGAGATAATCTAAAGCATTGGGTGGTTGCCCCCATTGCCGATGACCACCTAGGTTGCTGCGTGGAGAGCTAGCCTGCTACATTTTGCAATCTGCATCACTGATCGCAGATCAGCTGCGATTCGATGTACCAACCCGCCCAGTGTAGCATCATCGAGGTACCAAATATTAAAGGAAGGATTCCAATTTTTGAAATAGCTAAAAGGCTAAAAAGGGTCGCTTCCAACGGATCGCCTTGTTGGACGCTTGCTTTTGAGTTCAGGATTTTGCTCTCCCAAGACAGGATGGCGAGAATTCCTAAAGCCCTTCAACAGTTCTTCTCTCTCTCTCCAATAGTTAGAGAACTATATTTTGTTTATCTTGCCTAAGATCACTTCTCTGCGTACCGTGTTGAATGCATTGCAAAAATGCAGCTTAACCAGAACACTCGCAATCTACATTTTCAAACAACGCCCTATATGTGCTATAGACGCTGCACTAAAGCTCATTAGCTATTGCAGAGTGTCATATTTTCCACTTAAATGTAAGATACTTTTTTCGGTACTGCGGTCATTGACTTTTAGTTTATATTAGCCTATTGATCATGCTACTCGAGGCTTAATTGCACTTAAAGTGCGTGAAAGCATCAACCAACAAGGAGTAGAGGAGGGGTATAGAAGGCCAAGGCGGTACTCAACTTTCATTGCATGCTAACCAATCTTGTACGTATAAAATTAGGCTTCCTAAGCTATCATTTGATGCGTGTGCAAAACCACCAAGCAGGCCGTCTACCGCAGGTCCTTAGTAGTCTATCTGAATCTACATACGTCCTGAATATGGGATAAATGAAATTGCGTCACAGAAAGAACGGCATTGAGAATGTGACAGTGAACAAAGAAGTGCTTAGCATGAATAGTCAAACCTGAGCAGCTCGCAGGAAATGCACAATGTTGACGCGTTTTGTTTTGTGATCGGTACCCGCCTCGATAGTGCCCGGCACCGAGTTCGGCAGAAGGTAGTTCATTAGGCTAAAGCAGAAAAAAAAGACCACGTTAGCATATATATATATATACATGTATATATATATATATATATATATATATATATATATATATATATATATATATATATATATATGTATATATATATATGTATATACATGGTGTTCAAAACGTATCGCGACTTTTGTGTTTTTTCAAAAATTATTCATTTATTCATGAATATCTATTTTGTCCCCTTCAAAGTAATTCCCATGAGATATTATACACTTGTGCCAACGGTTTTTCCAATCTTCGAAGCACTTCAAAAAACCATTTTTTTTTATCTTGTTCAGCTCCTCCTTCGATGCCGTCTTTATCTCGTCAAGCGTAGCGTAACGTCGTCCTTTCATGGGCCTCTTCAGTTTAGGGAACAAGAAAAAGTCACAGGGGGCCAGATCTGGGGAATACGGTGGCTGCGGCATCATTAGTGTGTTGTTTTTGGCCAAAAACTCGCGCACAAGCAACGATGTGTGAGCAGGGGCGTTATCGTGGTGCAAAAGCCAATTTTTGTTCTTCCACAAATCCGGGCGTTTTTGGCGGATTGCTTCGCGCAAATTGCGCATAACTTGCAGGTAATATTCCTTATTGACCGTTCTACCCTGTGGCAAGAACTCATGATGCACCACGCCCCTGCAATCGAAGAAAACTGTCAGCAAAACTTTCACATTCGACCGAACTTGGCGCGCTTTTTTCGGTCTTGGTTCGTGCGGCAGCTTCCATTGAGATGATTGAGCTTTGGTTTCCACGTCATAACCATAAACCCACGATTCGTCACCAGTTATGACCCTCTGGAGCAAATTTGGGTCGTCGCGGACAGAGTCCAACATCTCATTAGCAATGTTCATGCGATGCTGTTTTTGGTCGCAATTGAGCAATTTTGGTACGAATTTTGCGGCGACCCGTCTCATGCCCAAATCCTTGATAAAAATCGAATGGCACGAGCCAATCGATATGTTTAGGTCCTCAGCAACTTCTCTAACGGTGATTCGACGATTGGCCAATACCATTTTATCCACTTCATTAATTTTTTCGTCTGTTGTTGAAGTGCTCGGGCGTCCGGCACGCTCTTCGTCGTTCACATCTTCTCGGCCTTCTGAGAACATTTTGTACCACCGATAAACGTTGCTTCGGTCCAAGGTAGCTTCTCCGTATGCCACAGTCAACATTCGGAATGCATCCGCGCACTTAATTTCGTTTTTCACACAAAATTTGATACAGGCTCTTTGATCCATTTTTTTGAATAGGTAAAAATCGAAGACGATCCAAAACACGTGCAAGCAAAGCAGCTGTCAACAATTAAGTGAACATTCAAAATGGCCGAGCTTGTCGGCATAAGTGAGAGACATGAGTACCAACATAACGCCACAAAAAATCGAAATTCGAATATACGTAACCCGCGAAAATTCAAAAGTCACGATACGTTTTGAACACACCGTGTATATATATATATATATATATATATATATATAGATATATATATATATATATATGTATATATATATATATATATATATATGTATATATATTACATATATATATATCTATATATATATATACATTAGTATATATTATATATATATATTATATATCTATATATATATATATATATATATATATTATACATCCGGCGCAGAACTCTGGCTATATATATGTATACTCTTGCCACATCCAGAATACCACAACGACTGAAATTACAAAATTATGATTAATGCTAGTATATGTCACACACACACACAGTATGATTTAAACCAAGTTTTGGTTTTTGGTGCAATATCTTGCTCAACTACAACAATAAAAATAGGCCTGATATATGTGAAACCATTAGACCTAGGCATATATGTATAAAGTATCACTTTACGTCTAATGAGGGGTGTCCGCGGGCTGCGCGAGAACAACGACATTATAAAAGGCAATACGACGCTAGTGACCGTGCGGACGCATTGATAAGCGTTATCTTTTGTTTTGTCTGTTCTGCTTGCCACGAGTCAAGGCAATGGCATGGCAGGCGCATTGACGGCGTCATATCATGCATCCATGACTCAGCCACAATTCAGCGCAACGAATAAGAAAAGCCTGTCTCCTGTTTCGTTATGGAGGTGGTTCGCTTTTAGTGGTTAACTGGATATTAACCAGGAACGCCGATTCTGGCGGTGTAGACAGAGCTCATTTGTATCACCAGTCCCAGTGCTTAACCTCTCTAAAGTGGCATGGTTGCTCTCTCTCTCCTTCTCTCTCTCTCCCTCCTCTCTCTCCCCCTCTCTCTCTCTCTCTCTCTCTCTCTATATATATATATATATATATATATATATACATACATATATAATTTTTATACATAATTATGACCAACAGCATCTACGTACTGGCAAAGCACAACTCCGTCCTTTAAGTACTGCTCAAAATCGGTGTTGCTAATTTCGCCCAGGCAGTTCCAGATCCAGATGAGCAGTTGAGACTCCTTGTTCGGGTCGCGCTGAAATATGAACGTTATAAAAACCAACATGACATTTCGGTATAGCGATTATCGTGCGAACACTGGAATAGCAAACGTACGTTTGAATATACACGCTATTTAATCCAGTACATGTAGAATTTGGCTACCTAAGTATTTATTTTATTCGTGCAAAACCTCCAAGCAGGCCGTAATCATAATAATAATAATAATCACTTCGAGGAAGATTCGAACAGTGGATACGCATACATATTTATATATATAATCTTTTTTTTTCAATAGAAACAGGACCAACAGTATCTACAGTATATATATATATATATATATATATATATATATATATATATATATATATATATATATATATATATATATATACTGTATTCAGACACGGGCGATAGCTTTTTCTGCAAAATGCCCTGAATAGTTACTATATATAGCTCGCTAAGTCACGCGTACAACGATAGCCGTTTTAAGGTTCTACTTCTATGAAAATTTGAACAGCGCATACATATATATATATATATATATATGTATATAGTTTGCTCGTTAACTGACACGTCTAGAAAACGATACAAAGTATAAACGAAACCGGCCCCTTTCTTGTGGCACTAAATGACTCGTACTGGATAGGCTGTTAATATTACAACAACTACTATTACTACCGAAACGAACGAATGCTGGTACTAGACAACTAGACAAAGATAGTTGACTAGCCGACCTGTGAACCGTAACGTCTAGCGCAAGGCCGAATTCGCCTGCATATCGCATGGCCAGCTCGTGGCGGAACGTGCGGCACGCTCGCAAAGACGCTGCCTCTATTGCCAACAACAACCACTGTTACTACGTGACAAAGTCCGGCTGGCCGCTCGACAGCGTAATCGTGCTAACCAGCAATACGAACTAATGTCAGCATTTTGTATTTTGCAAACAGTTTACCAATTATTAACAACAAAAAAACAACAACGCACACAAACCTCCACCGCTGGGAGAATGCTGCATGCGTCTATGTTATCGTAGTACACGTGTTTTAGTAGAAGTAGTAGTAGTAGTAGTAGTTTGATTATTTCTTAGTTAGCAGTATTGTATGAGTTGATGTTTAATTAGCTTTTAATTACATAGCACTATCTTATCAGTAGTTTGCTATCTAAAGTAGTAGCAGGAGTAGCAAAGTACCTCGTTGCTCAGTAAGCATTCGGGTGCGGATGGCGACTTTTCGCCCTGATAATCAAACAAGCGTTGCGAAGTTTTACATATATATATATATATATATATATATATATATATGCAGTTTTATTTATTTATTTGTATTATACGCAGTACACTTATATTACAAAATTAGGTCAACCCCAGTAAACCACTGCCTGAGGGCAGCGAGCCTAGCACCGCGGCCGCATTTCCACGTTGCACTTCAATGGATATTCTCTGCAGCAGAAATTCTCCCGCCCTTTTTTCATCCTTCTCACTTGCCGCTCTTTTCCCAATTTCTCTCAGGAAACTTACTGTAGATTCGCCCATGACCCCCATTGTTTCTACCGCAACTGGCTGTACTATAAAGGTTGCCTCCAACTCGCGATACTTCCAACTTTTTCGCTGCTCCGCTAAATTAGCAACAGCGCCTGCTGATCTTGAGGCTCGATCCCTGTAAGATGGCGCCAGTGTGTCCCACACGGTTGCGTCCCACACATACAGTTATATATATATATATATATATATATATATATATATATATATATAACGCATACAGTTATAAATATATATATATATATATATATATATATATATATATATATATATATAAAATATATACAGTTATATATAGATATATATCGGTTCGTCGACCATCGTCGGACATGGAGTGTATTTCTGTACGCACAAATCATCTGCGCAAAAAGGCCGACTTCGAGGGAGGCCGGCATTAAATCGAAGCAAACTTCGATTTAATGCAAACACGCTTTGTTGATGGTGAAAAAAAGTGGCGTACAAGCAGAAAATGTAGGCCTATAAGAGGCAACGAGACGAACAGTCACTCGGACCTAGCCAAAGTTCAGCTCTACAAAGTATTTAGTAGCTGTGCGGCAACACTACCAGTGTTGCGCGTAGCAAAACGTCATAGAGATGATTTGTTGTTACATTGTGAAAAAGTTCTGGCGGCACGAGATCTAGTAATTCTAGCCATTCGTACTCGGTTAGGAGTTAGATGTTCTTCAATAGCAAAAGGACGCGTTCTCCTGCGCTCTCAATTACCGGCTAGGTCTAGATTAGGTCGCGATGTCGTGCGCAAAAACAACGTAAGTAAGTCGTCACGTTGCAACACAGGTATAGAGAGCGAGAGAGAGAGAGACGGAGGGAGGGAAGAGAGTTAAGGAGAGAGAGAGAGAGAGATGCGCGCGAAGAAGGCAATGACAGATGGCTTAACAGAAAAAAAAGAAGCTATTTTGGGAAAGTCACAAATACCGATGCCGGCACCACACTTGTCTCTCTATCTCACGCCGAATGGAATGCCCGCCCGTTTCGACGCCTCGAAGATGGTTCGTTACATGCGTGACAGGTATTCAGCCAAGTGTCGGCACAGAAGCATGCATTCATAAAAATGCGCAATGTATCTTGTTTATTTGAGAGTCTGATACTACAGTACAGGATTTTATTATATATAGGCATATATTTGTATATATATACATATATTTATTTATATATATATATATATATATATATATATATATATATATATATATATATATATATATATATATATATATATATATATATATATATGTATATAGGATGCATACTGTAGCTTCTATGTCGAGGGGCCTGAGCTTATCGCGGTAATAAAATAATCTGAATGAAAATTGTCATCACAGAGAAACGGATCTATAATATGCCGTACAACATGGCATGGTTACCACCACCTCAAATGCTTAAAATGAAATTGTTATGAAATTGGTGAGTGCATATGTAAGTATTGGGGAGTGTACAATATTGGAACGTGACCACATACCGAACTGCTCGTTTTTCGAAACATCGCCACTACAGTGAAGGGCCAACAAAATCATTACCCTACAAAATGGTATATTAACGGTTGTACTACACTATCTACCTACACTACTACACTATGTATCATATATATGTATATATACATATATATATTTAACAGTGCATAATGTTTATGGTTCTCAGATAATCGTAAAACGTAATCACACACTAAACTACTACACTATGTAACATATATATATATATATAACAGTTCATAACGTTTATGGTTCTTAATCGTAAAACGTAATCGTAACCAAAGCACTTTTTCTCGTAGTGCCTTTGTGTGAGCTGAATATGAAACGTCTTCTTTTTGTCAAAGAAAACCAGGAACCAAAAAACTACGTAATGCATACTTGTTGGTCTGGGCAGTGTTGGCCTCTCAAACCCACTAAACACCAAGTTGACCCCTAATCTACATCGACACTTATGATACTTGACACTCCAGTGCGATAATGTACTTTGCTACTTTGTATACATACGTCTCCCGGCTGCAGCTCCTTGGCGAATGAGGTACCCGCACTCATCATGCACCTCAATGCCACCAACGATTTTCAGAAGTGAGGTGAAATGTTTGCAAAGTCTCCGACGCCGCCTTCCTCTCAGTCTCAACAAATCTGAAACGTAACGGCAAGAATTACGGCTTTCGATATGACTTCGATATGGTATCGTCTCATCTCGTCTACATCATCGTCTACAGTCTGCAATCGCACCTCGTTGGCGGCATGATGTGGTATATAGTCAGCCTCGACAAATCTACATTAGATAATGATTGCACCGGTAGCCTCGTATATTTAACGGATACGCGTGCATTTGCATAGTTGTTTTTTTTTATTTAGGTAACGTCAGCTTAATCAATGTGACACGCATTTGGTACCCACTAAAGTGAATAACTGTCAGGCTGGTACATTCGCATCAGAAGCAGTGCACATTTCTTTCTGGAAAACACAAATTAAAGCGTTTTTTTTTGTTTTAGTTCAAATAGCATTGCTACAGTAACACCCGCTAGACTTGTTGTTGCAGGGAATGATAGGGCAAGGTGCAACAATATGGTTTCTATATGCCTTGTTCCAACTTTGCATAGACGAATTGACAAGTTTAGGCTGGATCCATAAGTACTCGTAGTGGCCATCCTCTGTTGTTTGCTGTTAATATATTTTTACACATAAAAGTAACCAACATCGGAACAATATTATAACATGTAGTCAATGTTCACCGTTTTCGTGAGTGAATTGTCACATTAACTGGTGGCCAGCTTGTTCATAGCGAAATCAACACAGAGCAGCATAAAATTAAAATCTGTTGAAACGCTATTGGTTTTTGGATTAACAGGTGCATCTTAAACGCATTCAGGAGAGTTGACCTATGTTTGCGTAACAAAGTATCTATACTTACAATTTGCTAACCTTGGATTACATGCGGCTTGTAAGCATCTACTTTGCGCAACTAAGGTTATTTACGAGAAGATCTACCACGTTGAAAAACTATCTTGTAATACAAGTACTTTAAAATGTCTAATGTGCTTAAATACCATCATTTTGCACATCTACGTACATAGGGCCGTTAATTTACCAAACAGCCTCTCCCCGAATAGATTGAAAGCCTATGAAGGACCAAGCTTTACGGCGTAATAGAGCTCGTAGAAGGACAGCGCTGAGTTTGGGTCAGAGATGTGCCCGCGCAAGTACATCGTTTCGAGCAGCACGGATACCAAATGCTAACAATATTTGTGTACAATAAAAAGCTACCATTTAGTGACGTTATCACGTTACCTATCCATCCAAACAGCGCCACGTTACCTACACAGAGAGCACAATCTAGAAACGTCCACAAATATAACACAATACATAGCACAAAGAGAGATGCGGCCAATGAATCGGGGCGAGCTCGGAAGCATCGGACATGTCTCGACGACATGGAAACTCTGTTTCCAAAATCGTGGAGACTGCCGCATATCGTATTTCGGACAGTCCAGCATGACTGCGATAGAATGTCGTTACCGTCTGACTGCCACAAGTTTCGTTTAGTTTAACGTGCCGCTATTTCTGTGCCTCTTTGTAATTCATACTAATTCACTAATAACAACATAATTCGTTTTAAAAATAATAATAATAATAATTGTAGGGAATTGTAGGGAAATACTGAAAAATTGAATAAATAGTGATAATAATAATAATAATAGTGATAATAATAATAATAATAATTATTATTATTATTATTGTTATTATTATACACAACCCTAAAAAAAAAAAAAAAAAAAAAAAAAAAAAAAAAAATAATAATAATAATAATAATAATAATAATATTAACTAGTATTAATATTAGCCGGCTACCGCGTTACACTCGAGCTTGACGGATCGCAGAGGGACGACAGGCGTCGACCGGATGGCCTGGAACCAGCCGGAATTGGGACCATAATCGGCCGCTGTCGTGGGACGTCACTGTCTCCGATACGTACGCCCTCGGCTATCGTGCACTAGTCGCAAGCGCGGGCGTCGGCCAAATTATTAGTCACTGACGGGAGATGCACAAACGTACACGCCTGTAATCTCTCGCTAACTCTCTAGGTGTTGTAATGGCGTTCGGTTTCGACTCAATCTGGCGTTTGGGGCATGGATGCATTCAAACAACTGACAAAAGAGGGCTTGGGAAGAAGCCACACGCTGACACAACAGCGGAAAGCCAAGATCGATCGTTCCTTCGAAACAGAGACGGTGTCATAGTGAAACTATAGACAGGCAAATCCGATACGATGTTGAGTGGTCACCGACACTCGGGCCATACTAATAACTATAATAGTTCATGCAATGGTGTAATTGTACTATATACTTAGTATATTACTTGATTACAGATTACTAATATGCCCTTGCTCAAAAGAAGAGTATTCCTCACTCGAATGGCGTCTTTACGAGCATCTTCTCGAAGATCACGTTGTGATGGCGTTCGGTCTCAAGTCATCTCTCGTTGGAGATACTCAAATTGGCGAAATAGGACTTGGCTGGCAGCTCGTTGAGGCCACGTCGGAGCCAAGATCGACTGCAAGATTCCTCCGACAGAGGGTGTCGTCGGAACTACAGAGAGGCAACGCCGAGATGATGTTGAATGACGACTGGCACTCAAGCAATAATAATAATACTAGTAAAACGAATAATAATAATAATAATAATAATAGGTCTCTGTTCCGAAAAAAATATTCTGATTATAAAGATACTGCACAGAGCTGCTGAGCAGTGGTCAGTGTATCTGCGTCTGGATGCGTGGATATGTGGATTTGTGTGTATTAGCATGTGCGTTTATAGCGTGTCGCTCCTCGTTTCTTCCAGTTGTCGTTCCGAGCAATGTGCATGCCTACGGAGTAGACCTCGAGTATGTTTCGCGTTTACATTACCGTGTGCCGAAGTTTCGCCAAGCGTCACCCACCGGGTTCAGGCGTTCCGGGCTCGTAGCGCTACAGTTTGAGCGCACGCACAAGTGAGCACGACTTATTGTGCTGGGGTTGTTGTTGTTGCTGCTGTTGTTGTTGCTGCTGTTGTTGCTACTGTTGTTGTTATTGTTGTAGTTGTTCTTGTTGTTGTTGTTGTACCGGAGCGGTTGACTAAACAACCTGACAGGCTAACTCACTGGCAGATTAACCGACTTAAGCCGGGGTGGTTGAGCCAAGGCGGCAACGAACGTACGCACAAACAAACAAACAGCGGGCCACCAACAACCGACCTGTAGTGAGTGGTTGGTGTTCGTTCAGCGTTCGCACAGCCGCCAGCAGCAGTAACAGCGGCAGCGGCAGCGGCAACACAGTCACAGTCGGCTTGTCGGGCGGCGGCCGCAACAGGCCCTTCTCTCGGCAGAGCC
Organism: Dermanyssus gallinae; assembly: GCA_003439945.1. Classification (NCBI taxonomy): domain Eukaryota; kingdom Metazoa; phylum Arthropoda; class Arachnida; order Mesostigmata; family Dermanyssidae; genus Dermanyssus; species Dermanyssus gallinae. The sequence goes on from QVRM01000812.1 coordinate 628,368, forward strand.
TTCTCAGGCCCTGAGGCAGCTGAGCAGGGCCTGAGAAGGGCTCTCTGTTTAGTCACCGGATCGTTGCAGTGGTGGCGGTGGCGGTGGTGGCAGTTGTTGCTGTAGCAGCAGCAGCAACAGTACAGCTGCTGTGGGCCAGGCGTCTGCCGACTCTCTTTTTTTTTTCTTTCTCACTGGCTCACACATCCAATTTGCCGAATCAACCGGGTGGTCATCGTGAACGGAGAACCGAGAATCTGAGTGTCGTTCTGTCTGTCTGTAGGCCTGTCTGTCTATCCGGCTGTGTTCTGTGTGTATGTTTCCCCTGTTGTGTTGGTGCTGACCCTCAATGCGGGGAAGCAAATGCGAGGGCAACAAGACTCAATAGAAATCGAGACACGATCGTACATTTGCAGAGAGCGTATAGAGAGAGAGAGAGAGGTGTATATATATATTCATATATATATATATATATATATATAATATATATAGAGAGAGAGAGAGAGATAACTCAGAGGCATTTGCCGGAAGCCAGAGCAGGCCCCGCTCTTGAACTCCCAGCGGGCCCAGCTACAGAGCCAGCCAGTCAGTCAGTTATTCAGCCGCCCCACGCTACAGCGCATGTTTCGGTTGTTTTTCTGTTGTTCATGAACTCGATGTCTCCTCCTCCTCTCCTCCTCCTCCGCCTCCTCCAACAACAACAACAAAAAAACCCAACGACGTCGGCTAACCAGGCACGGCACAGGAGATGCAGAGATACGCGCGCGATAACTAGGAGAAGACTAAATAACAGCCACGTGATTCGAATACTGAGGGCCATCTATCTGTCCGTTCGTTCGTTCGTCCATCTGTTTTTCGTCTGCCTGCCTGCCTTCATGCATGGCCACCCCCTCCTTGGCATAACGCACTGGTGCTATTGCTGTTAATGCTGCTTGCTGTTGCTGATGATGATGATAATGTAGCTCTATCTACTACATCAACAGCACCATCATTCGTTCATTAGTTCACTCAGTTAGGTCGGACAAGGCGCCTCAAGATCACGCGGTAGTTAGCTGCGACCAGGCGCTTCAATATCACCGAGTTAGGTTGGGCTGGGCGCGCCCCGCGTATATATCGTATCTTGGACGACAGCGCATTCCCACTGTAAGTGCCTTATGATTCGAATGGTTGTATCGTTGTTATCGTCGCGATCGTCGTCCTCGTCATCGTCATTGTGGTTAACGTCGAAGAACGGCCGGCGTCCAACCGGCCTTGCGTGCAATTGCAAAGTCCTACACTTTGCCAACAGATTTATTGTCGATAAAACGTTTTGAAGGGCTATGCCAGTAACCGTTGCATGCGCACAGCTAGGCTTAATCACGCTATAAATACCTAAAATGCGATTTAAAGGTGCTCAAACGGGTTGACCCCTGGCATCAGTAGAACTCGAAAAACGTAGAATATATATATATTATATATATATATATAGATATAATATAATATATATATATATATCTACATATATATGTACTATATATATGTATATATAATATATAGATATATAGAAAACGTAGTCATGTAACATATACATCATGTATTATACGAAAATCATTTTTGACAACTACGTTCATAATGCGTCTAAGGTAGTATATGTTTTTGTATGCATATGCCAAATCATACATACGAACCATTTGCATTGTTCCATATTCTCAATGAACGAACATGTATAATTATTTGCATGAGGCTAAACTAAGAAAACACTATGTAGACGGCCCGTATGCTGAATGGGAGAGAGTTTGACGTCCATGTATACAGGTGTACTTAACGAGGCCCTTTTGACAAACAAAAACGGTCGAACACCGCCATATGTACAGTCTCAACCGTTACTCTATAATTTGACACAAACATTTAAGCGGCTGTTTGGCGAAACTGTTTAACAAAAACAGGAAAGTAGTCTTACTGATGTTTTGGGTATCCTACCACTTTGATAATCTACTGCTTTGGGCCAACCTATTAACAGATGATGGTCAAGCCGTGGCAAGCATTCAACGCAATAAGCAAAGGTAATTTCCTTTAGCTCTTCGAGTATCAGTCGTGGCCATCGCAATAGCACACTAGATAACACGATTTCGTTTCGAGATATTTTGTACTGTTTTTTTTGCTTTAATATTATCGAGGAACTTTTGAGACTCTAGCCAGGGCGGTCATATTAAACCTGTACTAATGTTAGACGAGTTAGACGATGTGAGATACTTATTGAATGCATCGGGTAGCATGATTTCATTTGTGCGGTCATGCTTTGCACTCCAGCTAACTGCAACGATCTCTCATCTATGTGAAAATTCGACGCGGATGACTTAGTATCAATCTGAAACTTGTGATTCTGGCGTTGACCCGGGGCACTTGTGTTTTTTTTCCACATAGCTTACTAATGAGTGTTCCGTATCTGTCACGCAATATCTACTCTATTAGTGCGCGTTACAATGCCATTGTGTACGTATGCACTTTGTCGGAACCCGATCGTCCCGATGACGATACGACAGAGGCGCTAGCAAATATGAGTAAGGTACACAAATAGCAAACTGTACTAAAGCAGCCCGTTTCCCAACTAAAGCTACTTCGGCTTACCAACAAAGCAGGTGACGCGATTCGGCTGCAACGTGGGCAGGTCTGCGAATAGTTGATCAGTTGCCAATCTTGCTATCACGGTGAATGCAAAACTTTTCTTTTTGTTTGTTACGTGCGAGAGCGGCCGTGCACGACTGCACGTGTGTATTTAGACAGATGTTATTTCAGCCATTTACTGGCCATACATTAAGCCTCAAGCTGGCAGTGCACTAACGAAGGCTGCAATAACTGAGAATGAACACACCGAAGAGACACTTAATTAACATATTTTATTACAAATGCATTAGCTAAATTTTAAAGGCTCCGGGTAAATTCCGTGTCCGCCAACATACGAGCAAACTCATCGCTTTATATAGGGTGTCCACAAAACAATACGTTTTTTGTTTTTTACAAGTTTTGTATGAAGCACCAACTAGCTATTCGAGTACTTTTTTTTTACATAAATTAGACTCAACTAAAATTACGCGCGTTTCAGTGTTGGTCTTTAGTTCTGATGCCCGTGGGATAATTAGCGCATAATTTTATTTTTTTTCAGAAAAACTAACGAAAAATCTTGAATATCTTGGAGGCCAGTAAATGGTCCCTTTCCGCGAAATTACCCGTCCGAGACACTTTATCCTCCAAAGCTCAATGTCTCGCTGGCCGTATATGGTACCATCTTCTGGGGGCACGTGGAGTCGCCTATATAAAAAACACGACCTAGATTCTAACAGGCCATGGCGGTTTTCAGTCCTGCTCAGGTTCGGAAAGGCTCCTACTTTCAAGTGCATCTAATGTGGCAATAGACCGAAGGGCACCCCAGAACACATTGCTCTGAGGTGCCCTGAGTGGGCGGCGCAGCGCGCGCCTCTACCGCTTTAATAAAGACACCGGCTTTTAAGTTACAAGAACTCTCCAAAAATTACGGAAAGCGTTCTGAACACAAGCCTGAAGTCTTAAAAGCTATACTACAAGAGAAAACTAGGGCCAACCTCTAAAGGCGCTTCTTTTCCTGTGGCTCCCGGGGAACACCCCCGCTAGAAGTAGGTTGGAGAACGAGGATGCGACTGGATTTTAGTAGGCTTGAGGCCCTTCATGACCGCCGTTTTCATTGTGTGCGTAATCGCATTTTTTAGTTGGTCTTGAAAAAAAATTGCCAAAGTGATTGCGGTGATAGTTAATGCAGTCGAGTATACTGCAGAGCCCACAGTACTACACGGTATAGCTTACCGAGAGGCTAGAGGTAACCTATCAACGACCTTACGTTAAGGTATTGACTGTAAGTATCATTAGAAAGGCTGACAGCTGTGTTAAAGTTTCAGCGACACGCGGATTGGCAAATATTTACAGAGTGAGTCATAGTTACGACAAAAACATTGAGGAGTCACTATGTAATAACGACAGCAGATACTTATGTAGCAAATGTTTAATTTATAAGTTACATGATCTGGCTTTAAGTTGATGAGAAGGGAGTGGAGTTGAGCTCCGGGTTTTGCGATTCCAAATTTGGACGTGCTTGGGAAAAGACGTGAAAGCAATCCTCCGCGAGCACTATAACAAACGAATGGATTACTTGAGTGATATATCTAGCTTTCAATAATTAAGACCTAAACATAGTAGACTAAAAATCTGCTATGTTAATATCTATTGTCGTTATTTAGTGAGTTTTCTCTGTTATTCTTTCTCGTCTTTCTCTCTCTCTCCATATATATATATATATATATATATATATACAAGGCCGAGGTACCCTTACAACTAAGTGACTCAGCGGGTGGGTAAAAGTCCTAGCCTTTCTGCGAAATGCTATCGTCCTATATTCGACAAGGAAATGCAGCGGAGCTGATCTGATCGGAGCACACTGTTTAAGTAACTAAATTCTCAGTGAGAGCACTTGTGTGATTTTATGAAAACAAATGCGTCCATTTCTACTACCCGATGTCTGGTCTTGAATCGCGGACCCCTCCCTTCCGGGAGAAACTTCCCTCGGTTGCCGATTTGGCGTGGGAATAATCGCTGGGTTAATTTCGATGATATCACCAGCATCAAGTGACTGGTCACAAATCACCAGTCCCACAGTTCACCGCGGAGCGCAATCGAAATTGTTTTCTCTCGCCATTATGGAGTTACCCGAACTTTTGGCGATAGCGGCTTAATTTTTCTCAGGCTAGGTCGTATATATATATATTATGTATACGAGAGGCAGTCACTGGTCAGTCAGACGTTGTTCAAACATTCAGACGAGCGGTCATGCCTTTGAACGTTCCTCTACCGTCGCGTTTTTGGTGTATGACCATAGTTGCACTTCACAAGCGGCCCAGGAGAATTGTCTGAGATTTGTGTAACGAACTAGTAAGCGAAATCGTTTCGCTGCAAAGTGGTGCCTGGATCATTGAAAATATGCTTTTTGTCACTGTGAGGATCTAGCGGTTTGCACAAAATGGCGCAGTTCCACGAAGTAACACAGTTCTCTACCTACCTCTTTGAGGGGTGGCGACGTAGAAAAGAACCTCTCTATAGCGTAGGGAGCGCATTAGGACTTGTGCGTAAATCAACGTGCAAAGAGTCGTGCACGGTGTGTATATGTCTGTTTGTGCGTGCACTATGTTGGGAAACAGCTATGAGCTGTCGCCCGACGGGGTCGACATCTGCATGAATATCTCAGGAGCCGTAAACACGCGAAGTAGCGGTGCGGCGAGAACATACGTGCCTCTGCGTGGAATATCTGTATGCAGGTGTGAAAACATAATGGACAGCCAACGGACTGCAGAGCGTGACCCGCCATTTCCGCGCTGCCTCGGAGTAAGCTACATCAGCATTGGCAGAATACTGCAGAGATAGCGAACGCGTGACGGCAGCAGTGGACAAGCGGGCCTTGCGGCATTGCGAACGCTATGTACTCCGAGTAGGAGACGTGCGTGACGGATGTGCAACAAGGATACACAGGATTGAAGACAAGCAAGCCGTTTTCGAGGAGAGGAAGAAGAACATGATAATGACCGTAGAGCAGGAGCTGATACAACGACTTGGCAAGTTTGAGAAGAGAGTAAGCGAAAGAAACCAACGGAGACGGAGGCAACGCGACAACAGAACAGAAACAGCAGCAACAGAAACAGCAGCTGCAGAGTAGCCGTAACAGCGAAATGCGCTGCTACCAATTAGAAAAAGAATAGTAATTGCTGGACACCCGAACGTTTCACTGAAAGTGAAACAGCAGTTGTGAACAATTAGTCCAAGGGGTACAGCTGGCAGACTATACTACTGGAAAAAAGGGCGATTCCAAATTTGATTAAAAATTATATGGACATGTTTGATAGATGATGATGGTGATGTAGAGCAGACGCTGGTATTTCATTGAAGTGTTAGTAGATGTACTAGTGGCTAATGAAGTGAAGCAGTGAGATAACTATTTTGAATTTTGCACTAAGCCTAATATAAAGCTGACGGTATGCTCATTGCCCAAAACAGTTTGTCAGCTATGTTTAAGGACATGACTATAGGACGGCTTGCAAGGCTGTCAACATGAACATAGCTTCCTTGCTACGGGCAGCCAAATTTGAATCGCTGGGGCCATGGTTTTAGATAGTGTTCTCTGCGGTGAGGTAGGCGCTCAGATGGTGGCCAGCCCAATGACCTGGACAGCCTGAAAAGGGGCGTTCCGGATAACCCTTTGAGCCAGCGGGACTGGAGCGCGTTCTTATACGACGAAGCGTATTCCAGCTTACTCGCAGGTGCTGCCGACGACTCCACGAAGGCTCGCCTCCAAGCGGTCGCTGCCAAGGGATCCGGAGCTTGGTTGCATGCAGTTCCCAGCGCCCCACTGGGGACTCTCCTGGACAATGAAACAACAAGAATTGCGACAGGTCTTCGTCTTGGCTGTGACCCTCGTCACTCCTCATCAATGCAGATGCGGTCAACCTGTAGACAAATTAGCGCATCACGGTTTATCGTGCATCATAAGCGCCGGACGGCGGGCCAGACATGCCGGTATTAATGACACCTTCAGCCGAGCGCTTCGATCATGCGGATACCCCTGCATTCTAGAGCCCCAAGGTCTCTCCGCCGTAGATGGTAAGCGCCCAGATGGGATGACCCTTACCCCTTTCAGTAGGGGAAGGATGCTTGTTTGGGACGCCACAGTCACCGACTCATTAGCACCTTCAATGGTCGGTGGCGGGGCGGTCTCGGCAGGCTACGCTGGCAGTCTAGCCGAGACAAGAAAGCTTGCCAAATACGCTTCCATCGGGTACCCACATGAGTTTCAGCCGCTAGCATTTGAAACCCGGTCAGTATGAAGAGCACGATTCACTATCGATAGGAATGTAAATCACGGATTTGGAAGAGTGTGATTGGATCAATAAAAAACAATATATATATAACAGAGAGACTAAAGACTGGTGATGGTGGATACTAGAGGACTAAGCGGGGTAATAAGAATTATAGGGGTTACGGGCGCCGAGTGATACATCAGAAAAGATGGAGCATTATACAGTGGATTAGCAGAGGTAGTCACAAGAAGTATTGGGACGGAATCTATGTGTCTTAGAGACATGAACGACCACATTCATCACTTGGGCGAAAGGGAGGATATGCAATGGAAAATGCTATTAAACTGATTGTGTGACACATGTGGAATATATTAAGGTTAAAGGAAACATACGGGAATAGGTAGGAGATATATTTATGGATAAGGGAAAGGAATGAAATATTGTCAGTGTTTATAATTGGGTGTAGGTAACGAGGCAGTAAATAGCTACTAATAAGCTAAAATTAGACAAGTGGAAGGACACGCAGAAGCGGATACATATAATCGTTGAAATTTGACGGCTGTTAGAGGATATCATACAGATGGATCTAGATGAAATGCATATAATACGGGGTAAAGAATGTTATAAAGTAGTTAAGAGGGTAATAGGGGGAAAGAGGGGGGAAATTAAGGAGTCAACATTGGAGACAAATAAATGGAAGAAAAAACACAGAAAGGTAGTGGGTAGGAAACTGAGTTAAGAAAATAAATAATAACAGGCAAATATGCAAACAACAGCAAAGGTCCAGCATTTGGTACATGAAACAAATGAAACGGTTATCAAATTAATCAAGTAGTATATCGGGAGCAACAAGAGGACAAGCGGTGAAACGACTTTGGACACGTGTAGTCAATGCGGGAAAAGACATAGCTAACCTCGAGCATAAAAGTATATATAAAAAATAAATTATTGCGGCGATAGAAACGCACCTTTTTATCAGTCATGGAGTTAGTTAAAGGAAGTCAAGCATAATTGCGGATATAATCACAGAGACAGAAAAAGCACAACAGGTTTAAAATAATAAAAAACGACGGCATGTGGGTTCGACGGAATATTATTGGAAGTAGTAAACGCTATAGAAGGGGACTACATAAGTTAAGTGTCTAAAGTTATTTTATAGTACCTTTGCTAGCGGTAGCCTACCGGGAAGTTGGAAAATGGGAAAGGTATCTTCGTTGCTAAAGGATGGCATCAATAACGATGATTTAAAGATAAACTGCCGACAACTACTACATCAGCTACGTATCGTATTTTTACGCAAATTTCCAAGAGTCGGTAACAGAATAGGTCATAATCGAATAGTTGAACTTAAAGAATGATCATGCTGGTTTAGGAAGGGATCTAGGTCAGACAACCAGGTTTTTTTTTTATCAAATGGTTGAGATATCTAGGATGCAGGGAATGGGCTGTCTTGGGGGTTTTTGAAATCTAAGAAACTTACGATATGGTTAATAGAGATACCTTGTATACATGTGTGACGGAAAAATAGTTCGATGCAATATCGAATAGGCTCAAATTATAATTTTAGAGAAAACACAGTAGTGATCAAACGAGAGGAGAGAGAGTCGAGTGAATGTTGTGTGTATTGCTGAATGGGTTGAACAGGATGCCTTTTGTTGTTGACACTGTTTCTAATATATATATATATATATATATATATATATATATATATATACACTCTGTATACTGTGTATATCTGTATATATATATATATATATATATATATATATATATATATACTGTGTATATCTGTATATATATATATATATATATATATATATATGGTTTTATTTCGCAATAACATTGCATTTCAAGATGGTTCATAATTTCAATACAATTAATTCATTTTTTACAATTTAAACACTTATATATATATATATATATATATATATATATATATATATTAATATATAGAGTCGGTGAGCAGCTGAACCTCGCAACCCGCGACAAGAGATCTGCGGCTTTCTTGAGACAGCGTCTCCGCGGCACGCTGCTGAAGTGGTTTCAACCCAATACGAGATAGAATAATATTCCCAGTGCATATGTTCTCAGGAGACAATTGTCGCTCCATATATATATATATAAGCGAGGAAAGTTAAAACGACCGGGTTGACAGATTCTGGAAAGAGAAATACTTTTTTGTTGTTTGCAAATGATATGATTGTTTTGGGACAGAATGAATATGAAGTTCAAAGAATTAAGTTTACAGGGGAGGAATTTAGGGTATTCAGATTAACATAAATACTTAGGTGCGACTATAGCGTCAAAAGAACAATTAATAAAGGAGGAAGACGTATTTAGAATAACGTATACGTATATGGTAACAAAAACCATTTGAAATGCAATTAAAGTGCCAGGGCTGATATTTAGTGTGGTGCTGATGTTCTGTACTTTTGTCCCAAGGCCCATTATACAATGGGTTGGCATAGAAATACAGAACTGGCGCGGGTATGGACAGCTCGTGCAGCCACTAGCAAGGACGTTCTAAGGGCAATTGAAAGGGCGCCTAGAGACAAGGCGGCCGGAAAGGATATGACAAGAAACGAACATTTAAAGCAAACATTGGTACTGGCGCCATGCTGGAAAGCTCTTTTTGATGAATGAAATACTGATATCACAACATTGTCGATGGCGAAGTAAAAAGCTTCGATGTTCTCGAGGTGGCTGCAAGGAAGCACCTACCGGTGTCAGCAGTCGCGAATATTCCAGATATTTGGTTCAGACAGCGAGGGGATCCACACCTGGATGCCACGAGGCATGTTGACCTTTCACTTTTAGAGGTTGATTGCCTCGAGGTGGACTGTGATGTGGATACTTGCTGTGAACTGCTAGAGAGAACCATGAGAAGTGCAGTCAAGTGAAAGAGACCGGGGCAGAGGAAATCACGACAGTGGTTTTCTCAAGCTTGCTATCTCGCCCACCGTGGGGTGCTCGAGCTCTTGCGCCAAGCGAGGGTAGAGGCACCACCGCAGCTGCTAGCCAGACGCAGGCTTGACTACTTCAACAGTAGAAAAGCTTATATAAAGCTATGCCTTGAGCACAAGCGTGAATACGCTAGGCGGGAGGAAATTCGACTGCTTGAAAGAGCAGAACGCAAGCCCTCAGCCTACGTTGTACGACCTCGTAGGGGGGCGAACCACCTGCTCAGCGACGAACAGGTAACGAGTCACCTGACCGGTCTTCTATATAACTGCGAGGCGGTACGCCTGGCTCCAATGATTGAGCACCCGCTCACATTGGAGCAGGAGACTATGAATCTGTCCTTTGAGGTAGAAGAAGTAAGTCAGGTTCTGCACTCTCTTCCGAGAGGAAAGAGTGCGGGACCAGACCAGGCGTACTATGAACACTGGGTGCAGTCTGAGCCACTCTTGGCAAACCATCTTTGTGATTTCTTCAACAAGTTCATGAAGACGGGACAAATGCCACGAGTCTGGCATATATCCAGGCTTTCTCTTTTATTTAAGGGCAAGCACGGCAATGACAGACGAGACCTAAACTTATACCGCGGTATAGCGTCAGAAAGGACGCTGAAGAAGATCTTCTGTAAATTGGTTATAAAACGGATCGAGTACGCTGTCGACCAGACACTTCCACTGGAGCAATTCGGCTTTCGAAGAGGTCGAGGAACGCGTGATGCAATCCATGTGCTTCAGTCAGAGATAGAGCGAGCTGTGGCAAGGCCCGGAGGTCATTTGTATGCAGTCTTTATAGACTGCGTCAAAGCTTTTGACAAAGCACCTCGAGATCTCCTGGTGAAGTCATTCCGATACGCAGGGGTTGGTGGCTCTCTTCTGAGCGTAATTTCGAGCTTCTTTGATGAGGACACCTTACTGGTGCAAGGTGAGCAGGAAGTGTTGCAGGTAAGGCAAAATGTGGGAACCCCGCAAGGCGACCCATTGAGCTGCGTCTCCTTCACTCTACTGCTTGCCGATTTTGTCGATCAAGTTCGACGGGAGTTCCAGAAGGCCACAGTTGTGATGTACGCAGATGACATAGTGGTCGCCCATCACGACCTGGGTGCCATCAAGCGCATCACTTATCTGGCGGAGGTGTTCCTTGTCTCAAGGGGGCTCGAAATAAACGCCATGAAGACCAAGGCTATGAAATTCAGAAGAGGAGGTCGATTGGCTGCTAAAGACGTTATACGTTGCGGCGGCCAATCCTTGGAATTCGTCAACTCTTTCCGGTATCTGGGGCTTCGGCTTCATTATACTGGGACGACCTTCACTGCTCACATCGTCGAAACAGTGCGCACAGCTCTAATCTCTCTTTATGGAGAGGTAGGCGACGTCCGGCGACTGTCGGTCCCGATGGCAGTGGCACTTTTCTACCTCAAGATTGTTCCAACCCTGATGTATGGTCTTGACAGAATAAGGGAACACCTCACCCGGGCAAACTTTGGTTCGCTTGAAAGGTGTTTGACAATGTACATGAAGCGGGTACTTTGCCTGTCAATGCGGGCAAGGAGCCGCTTTGTGTACCTTATGTCTGGCTGTGCACCGGTTGTTAGGATAATTCGATTGAGATTGAAGACGCCGCGTACAGTACCATTCGAGAGCTTTATCTCAGAATGGGAAAATAAAGTTGAACAAGCCCGACGAGAGGTTGGAGACCTGGATATTTTCAGTGCCTCTCACCTCTGGTCTGGTCTTGCATGTGACAATCGCGATGTCTATACCAGATATATAGTTCATGGCTATCATCACCTGGTCTGTTCAAAGACGAGCTTCCACGAGGAGTACACGGAGTGCATCTGTCGACTGTGCTCTCAGGCGTGTACGAAGTTTCATGCGTCTGCCTGCCTGGCCCTTGCGAAGAGATCGCTGCACTGCCTCTCTCGAATAACATGCCGCGAGCAGCTGACTATATAATTGTATAATCTGTATAATTCTCTATGTTATATGCATACTCAATATGAGTGAAATAAATAAGATGATGAATACTGATATGCGGGAAAATACCAAGAGAAAAACATAGTTTTATCGTTATATCCAGAGGAAAAAACATCGAAACAGAGTGAGAAGCCGGGAGGAGAGGAATAACAGTCTAAGAGTTGCCCTTACGACATAATTGTAAGGATAATTTAAAAAGGCTCGAATACGAGTGAACCGAGCAAGGCGGTTTAACCGTAACACCATTACCTTGCATTCAGGAGGTTGTGGGTTCAAGAGATGGACCGGTCACACTTAAATGGTTTTTTATGGTTTTTAGGTGAATGCCGGAGTGGACTATACTCAGTCATGATCGGAGAAAAATGTCGGGGAACACAAATGTCTCAATAAAAAAGAGGTAATGCATTACCGTACCCTCCCCTCCTAATTATGTATTGCTTTCTCTACATATGTTTAGGGGTTAGGGTAATGAAACATAATATATATATATATATATATATATACGCCTCCTCGTAGGTGAAGGTTGTTTAAAAGTGTCCCAGTTGTAAGGCTGTTGTGTAATAAAGAAACATTCATGTTGCGCTTGTGGTTCAAGAAGGCGCTTCTGTTGGGTCATAGAACGATTGCTCGATGGCTTTAGGTAGAACTTGCCTCACTGCAACGCCATCTCTGTCGTACTACTGTGGAGATCGCCGCTTATTTGGTGGTGGTTTCGAAGCGGAGTTTAGAAAGATGCTGGTGACCTCAACGATAGCCTCATCAAAGAAGTCGTGCAGCGGTCTATCAGGACTGATCCTAGGAAGCAGTAAAATAGCCACGTTGTTATGCGCTTCTCCACACCCGTGCGTCGTTTAACAGTGCTAATCAATTCAATGGATTATATATGGGCCACGGGGTTTACAGTGAACCACGGAGACATGTTTCTCAATTCCTGTTAGTGAACGACAAAAAAGCCGATCTTTCATACGTCACACAGTCTGGCGGGGCAGAAGTTGCGAAAATGTCGATTGTTGGGCAGCCCGATCTTCCCGTAGGACCGAACCACTGGAGTTTGGCACCGGCATAGTAAGTCGGCGTGCTTCTATCGATACACACCTACAAACCATAGGCATTACGTGAATGTTACAGGGCGGTGGTCGATTCACTTCAGGGGTCCTGTTTCAGTCGGCAATTGACGACGATTTAAGCCCGTCCCAATTCGAAAAAATCCTCAGTACAGATACTGCGTGTTTTCAAGTGTATTTGCAAATCATCAATAAATATGTAATTTATTAATTTATTAATAATAATCACATTCAGACAGGTGTATACGCAAACCGAAAAGAAAAATGTACTGTCTTTGCAGGCGCAAGTAACGCTTGTTTTCGTTTATTGATGAAAGTAGCCACATCAGCCATTTGTTTTAGCTTTCGTATATCTCTATATCTGCTGATCAAAATGGCTTAGTGGCAAAGCCTTTGCCTTGCACTTGGAAGGCTTGGGTTAGAGATCCCACCCATAAGTTAGTTTTCATAGTTTCCACTTTAAACAAATGAATGCCAGAGTGGACTAAAAATCGACGAAAAACCGTACATTAGCCTTACGAAACAACACGGGCATTAGCCTTACAAAACAACTAAAATATATATATATATTTATATGTATATATATATAAAATGCAAGTTGTTGTTGCCGAGTAATATCTATAGGTTTCAACTCGCAAACGATCAACAATGTCGAGTGGTTACGTTATCCTTAACGTTAAACTCAGTGGTAATCAAATTCGACCACTCTATGATGCTCTCTCGTGTTCGACGCCGAGTTTCAATACGCAACGCATTTTACGACTCTTGAATGGAAAAGCATCGACGTAGCGTGCGGCTAACCGCAGAGTACTAGATAGCCAGGCGAGAGTACGTAGAGCAACGGAGAGGATTGACCCAGTCGTTATAAACGAGAAAGAGTCTGTACACTTTGCCTGTATACCACCCGCTTGCTATTCTATGCCGGGCCACGACAATAGATGTCATCCAGCATGTTAGACTCTTTCTTCCCTATTCGCCCTCGAACTCCCTGTTTCGCCGCCGTTGCTGCTGCTGTTGCTGCGGCGATCGTGATTTCATTTTTGTCTGCTTTCTCCTTGGTGGTCTCTCATTTTGCAACTAACGCCCCCCCCCCCCCCCTACCAAAACAATGATTAGTTTTCGCAATGTAGGCGCCTTCTCAAAGCGGTATCGTGGTCAGATGCTTGTTGCTATATGAAAACGCGCATGTGGGTCCGTCGTTATTTTGTCATTATACTGTTTGCGGCTCTACAATGGCAATCAATGTTGATTGTGCCGCCTAGTGTTGGCTGCTTAATAATTAGTAGTTCTTAATTTATTGTGCAAGTTTGAGTCCGACACCTGCGAGCAACGGTTCGGACACACGGAAGTTAAACCATTCCGTGCGCGACGCTACAACTGTGAACCTGGCTTATTGTGATCGTTGCAAGAACACGCTGCTGTCTTTGTTATAGGACAGATGTATATAGTCAAGATTCGAGTCGGCACTTCACTGTGATGACCACGAAGCCTGAAGTCTGAAAGTGCTACTCCACGAAATGCAGCGTCGGATGGTGGACAGGTGGAGTGCGTTGAAACAGCGGCAGGGCGCGTGTTGAGCGGCTGACGCCAGACCTGCAGAAGCACGAAGAGGACTTACCAGATTGCTTGGCTGTCTGGACGTTGCATCCGACGATAGACATAATGTGTCCAAAAAGTCGCTCGGTGTCGTGCGAACCTTCTTCAGACGGTCCCGTTCGTGGCCGTCTGCATTCGGCACGAGTCATTTCGATGATTTGTCTGTCCCTCTTAATGTTTGGCGCAAACTATGCCCACCTCGTTTCATTCTACCATAGTTATAATCAAAAGATGGGTAACTCCAACCTGGAGTACGGCCTTGTACTTGCAACGTACCCGCTTGCCCAGGTAAGTTCGAACAGACCAACGTGTCAGTCACTTCTCCACAACAATCAAAATGCATTAACTGCCAAGCGTTCGCATTTTATGATTAAACCTCTAAAGCCAGAATCAATTGCACAACCTAATTAAAAAAAAGTGCTTCCACAAATGAGCCCAGAAACGAAATATCTAGTATCCTGCAATATGTATGTATATATATATATATATATATATATATATATATATATATATATATATATATATATATATATATATATATATATATATATATATATATATATGTATATAGAGTCTCCCAGAAATGTCTCGGAAGCGATATCAGGAATTGTAGAGCTCGTTAAAGCAAACCTTTTTTTCAATGGAACATGGCCTCTGAGAAGTCTTGTTTCGGAGTGAAAGTGAAATTACTACAATTTGTGACACTGGTGTTGTTGCTCGACATAGGCGCATAAAATGTGCAATTGCGAGACAACCAGCCTTCCTATACAGAAACTAAGCATACCGTCGTGTTTGTGAGAAGAACACATAACGCCGGTCGGAAGATGTGACATGGTCGGTTTGAAAAGAACTCACAAAAAATGAAGTTCCTTATTAGCCTTCACGCCAAATAACTTAAAATCATTACCGTACGACCACGCACAGCGCTCAAAACTAAAACATTCACCGCCGACGTGTCGCGCGACAGACGCAGCACGTCGCCACACAGTCATTTATGCATGCGCTTAATCTGGACATCCCGCCGAGAATCTTAATTACTCGGCAACCACAGCTTGCATTGCCATAAGTTTGGTCACCATAAGAATGATCGTCATGAAATGATGTGCGTTTGCCTGAATGTGTTAGCTTTGAGCGCTGTGAGTGGTCGTAAGGTAATAATTTTGAGTTATTTAGTGGTGAAAGCTAATAAAAGAACTTCACTTTTGCGACTTTTGACCTAAACGATCATGTCGCAGCTTCTGGCCGGCGTCATATGTTCTTCCGAATTTTCTCACGAACACGACAGTGTACTTAAGTTAGTTTCTGAAAAGGATGACTGGTTGTCTCGCAAATGCACATTTTTGCTCCAATGTCGGGCAAGTACATTAGTGTCACAAATTGTAGTTATTTCACTCTCAATTCACAAAACAAAACTTCTCAGGGACCATGTTCCATTAGAAAAAATGTTTGCTTTAACAAGCTCTACAAATCCTTATATCGCTTCCGAAATATTAGACCCTGTATATATATATATATATATATATATATATATATATAGGTTCTGCAAATGTAAATAGCTGTACTTGCATAGAAAACGTATTTCTTTCTATATTTGTATTATTTATTTTATTAACACCCGGGCTGGGTAAATATTTGTTTAGTTGACGTATTTGGTTTCGTACATATAGAGTGCACTATATAATTGTACACTTTTTGTTATATCTGACCACACTGATGCATGTAGTACATGCTTTGGAGGTCGGAAAGAATGTATCAGATCGGCACGGTATCAAGCACGTATCAATCACATCATTATCATCATAGCGTATAAAATAATTTACTACAAACACTCATCAAAAAGTATTAGAACAACAATTATATATTCACATACGTATGAACGCTAGCGTTATTATAGTCGGTAATGGGGTATAGGTACTGCAGAACGAGCTAAAATAGCCTAAACGTTTGACAATACCACCAACACGTGACCCTCCTGGAACTAGGAGGAAAATCAAGGCCTGCAAAACGTAAAAATATAGACACATTTAGCTTTATTATATTGTGACGAAGTTAAGAGACAACGTGGCAAAATGGTTTCTGTCCTTGCTGTCTTTGGGCGTCGTTCATGGGGTTTGTCGTACAGATCAGTACACACTCTCTCCAGGGATAGGGTTTCATGCCCCAGTAGTCGATCATAACCCTCCAAAACACTCGGGCTGTACCCTTAGTCCTCGCGATATGCTGGACAAAAACTATACGCAGCCCGATTTAGGAGTACAGCTGTTGTGGCACCGACAAGATTGTACTTGCCTGAATTGGCTCAAACTTTCCACTCAAACATTAATGCCATCCACAAATTGATTTGATTCTACTGTTCCAGGTTCTTACGTACTGACCACGTGAGATATAGCGGCACCTTCTTAATATTTTATTCGACAACCCTAATAGCAAGGTGTCAGATAACTTGTAGTGATTTTTGAGTCGTGACCGGAGATGATAAATGGGTCTTGCTCGACAAGACCGAGCGCCAAAAGTCATGGTTAGATCCTGGCGCAGCAGCGTCATCGAGTGTAAGGCCGAATTGCTTCGGAACAAAAGACAATGCTCTGTGTCTGTTGGGATTAAACAGGGTGTTGTCTATTATAAAATTCGTATAAAACGTCGATGCTGCTCGCTACAGTCAACAAATAATCAATTTGAGCCAGGCATTGTGCGAAAAAAACAACCAGAATACAAAAGATGGTACAACAAATGGATTGTGCTATGCTACGACGCGCCATCACACAACGCGGAGTCAGTGAAAACAAAATTTTAAAAGCATATTCTAGTGAGAGAACCTGTTCCACCCCAGTAATTTGTCAGGCTTGGCTCCATTCGATTACGATCTCTTTGCATCGCTAGTCTGTCTAAGCAGAAATTTATTCGTACGAAAACGTCCGAAAATAGGTAGATGATTGATTGGTTTGCCTATTAGCATACGGACTTATTTTGGCAAGGAATCCACAAATTGCTCGAACGTTGGGCACAGTGCATAGCTAGCGAGGACCGTTACTTTGAATAAAATATGTTCACTCGTTATAGAATGCGGGACATTTGTTTTTGCCAGAAAAATGTGCTGTGGCTATCAGCAAATAGGATGTTCGCATGTACTTTATGCAGTAACACCACGCACATATAGTGTGTGTTTGGTATTACCGCATATAATACATGTATACATTCTACTTGCTAATAGCTTGATCATATATATATATATATATATATATATATATATATATATATATATATATATATATATATATATATATATATATATAAATTGTGCGCCTGCTTTTGAAGATATTCACAGGGCCATTCGCTACAAAGCTTTCAACGTGGAACGTTATGAGTGACAAGGCGTTGCTAATGGTGTCATTAGTGGTCGATGCCATTTTCTGCATGATGCCGGCTCTACTCAACGTGCTGAACCTTCAATCGCGCATCTTCCTGGCGCTGCTCATCTTGGTGCGAGCGTTACAGTCTGTCGGCGGGACAACAGGATCGGTACTGGTGTATATTATCAACGGCGTTGAAGTACCACATTTGACGAACGTCATGATCCCGGTAAATAGTGGCTTACGCTTAGTTACGCTTCTAACATTGCTTAATACTACTTACACCTACGCTATTGTTCAGCGTTCGGTCCATATAACTATTTGATGTACAGGACGTCGCGACAATCGTGCGTTCTGCTTACCACACACTTATACCTTTAATCACTTGTCACTTGTAAGTGGGAGGGGGACTACAACGCAAGATGAGTCCCGAAACCTTCCAGAAAAAAAGAGAGTCCCGACACCCTCTTTCGATTCTCGCGAAGATGTCGTGAGATTCAGCTTCTTGCAAAACTTTACACCCTGTCTTACATTTCGAGACCTCAATTGCGTTCTATAGTAATCGACAGAAAACTGATAATGAGCCGGAAGCAACCTAACGCCATATATATATAAATATATATATATATATATATATAATTAAATAATAAGTATTTCCCGCATCGAATCCTTTTCTGGTTTCGTTGCGCTAAAACAACACGACGCTCGTGCTCTCCTGATCAATCCTAGCAAGTTCCTAGCTAAATCCTAGTTACAGTTGCGTGTCTCATACCAAGGGTGCATGCATAGGACACGGCCGTGAGACGCTCACTGAGGTTGCCGCGCGACCAGGGTTGCCCAGTTTGTAGCCACTCCCGCTTGGCGTCGCTGGAAGAGCGTGAGCCTCCTTCTTCATTCGGGGAAATTTTCTCTCCTCTCTCTCTCTTTTGATTGAACATTATCGAATAAACCGTATGCATCCATGTAGATATACCTACCAAATACTAAGGTACTGTTAGTAAGACAGATATGCCGAATATGTAAAAAGAACACGTTTCATTATCAAAAGTTGTAATACTAATTATAATCACGGTTTAATGTTAATTTGTTTCCATCGATTTGTTGCAAATACATGACGCGCACAATTGACAGGTACTTGAAACGGTCTATGGAGCTGCCGTAGTGGTCGGTCCGGCCGTGGGAGCCGTTCTGTTCCAATTCCTTGACTTTAATGCGCCCTTTCTTGCGCTGGGCTGTGCTGAGATCGTGTTGGCCATCTTAACTTACTTCGTTCTCCCGCCGTCTTCGGCTTCCAGTAAAGGACATGAGTCGGCCAGGTTTCGTAAGGTAAGACCCAATTGACTCAATTACTTTACAGAGCAAAAAGCATAAATTATGTAAATGAATATCTAAACTATGCTAAAAGATCGCTATGCCTGTGAGCAAGCCTTCGCATGCACACAGCGCCCAACTGAGGGACGTGGATGTGCCTCAATTGATTGAGCCCCACTTCACATTGCCCAAGTCAGATTCTTCTTATATGATGGGTCTATTCAGTTTATATAGATATTGAATATCATAGTATAATGAATAATAATTTATGGTAGAATACATTCTCTAGACTTTACCTCGTAATAGACGAAGTGTGCGCAAATGCGCCACTCTCTTTAAATGTCCAAAGTGCAGAATTTGATTTTGTCAGCAAAATGTGATAATTGTCGGTGTGAACCGACTGCCGACTGGGTTTACGTACCGGGTGACATGCAAATTTCGAATTCGCACGCATTCAAAAAGCACGCTTTCGTCCGTAGAGCAAGGGGACAACACGAAAACGAGGAAGCAATAAAGTTCTAAAAATTCTCTTCAGGCCTTTATTCGCATGAATCCGTACGCCACTTCTGTTTGTGCTTGCAGGCTGCCAGGCCGAGCGTTATCCTGAACATTTTGACGACGGTCAACGCATTTGCGCTCATCACGTATAACGAGGCTACGCTCATGCAGCAGTTAAAGTTGTTTTCCCTCGAAAGGTGGATAGCAGGACTCATTTTCTTCTTTCCAGCCGGCCTCTACGCAATTTCTAGTCTCTTCTTCGGATTTCAGGTTCGAATGGCCTGACATGGTATATACCCAGCCCATATGCGCATATATATATATATATATATATATATATATATATATGAACATAGTCATCTTTTTATTATATACACATTTACAACGGTATGTTATTTCATGTATTTTCAAATATTGCTAGAAGGAGCATTTACTACGAATTGTAGTATTTTAAACCTACTACAGTTACCATTGTGTTGGTAAAAACTTGAAGCCGGAATGAAACTACTTTTGTTTACCTCTATGCGAGAGTCAATTTAGGAAGACTAGTGTACGCATCATTGACGGGGTAGTTTCCTTAAAACATTTATATATATATATATATATATATATATATATATATATATATATATATATATATATATATATATATATATATACCATTAGTGGCCTTGCCTAGGACGCCACAGTGCGCAGAAATAACTCCCGATCACGTAGAATTAATTTGTCTTCATTAATTGCGAATCTGGTTGTGCAATTGCAATGCCTCGTTGCTCTATAAGTACGCTAGGGAAGGCCCAAATATGTACAGTACGATCTCGGTATGTCCGTCCCGGCCAATGATAGAGACGACTAATGACATATAAGTAATCTGAATAATATACGTAATCTCTACTCGCTAAGAGAAACTAGAAAAAGCTGGTTCAATCATATCTAGAAACTTCTCTGCCTTGGCAGATCTTGAAAGTGATGCAACTGGCTCGCTTCCGCTTCCCGGCTGAACGGGTCACTGACTGTAGTATATTTATGTAATAATTCTTATTGGGAAAGTTCCTGGCAACACGCACTATAATTTTGTCAGTATCGAATCTGCAATTTTATTGGTTGTAAACACTACACTCAAAGTGCCAAGCTTATATATATATACATATATATATATATATATATATATATATATATATATATATATATATATATATTGTACACTTTCACTAAAGCAGCATTTAAATATAACATCGACCTCGTTAGTGGCACGCTACAGATATCGTGCATGTGTCAGCATACAATAGAGCAACAAACGCATCTTCCGGTAGAACTGGTCTCATGACCTCTCATTAGTCGCATGTCGTCGTTAGAATCATCGGACATGAACATCGAGACCTGCAGCAGCTTGTCGCTGAGGTCACACACACACACACTTTAAGTACACCACTAGAGTTTGCCCTGCACACCTGCGTAAGATTATAAAGATAAACGTGCTTTATGCCGTTTCTGTGCGCAGATAAAACGCTTCTCAGATCCGAGGATAATAATTGTCGGTGGCTCACTCCTTTCGATGATCTCAATTATTGGACTGGGCCCGTTGATGTCGGTCTGGCACAACCTGCCACTTCTGCTCACCTGTCAAGCCGCGTTTGGTCTCGGACTTGGACCCGCCTTTGTTTGTTCCTACATACACTCGGTAAGAACATTGGAAACGCTACTGTTTGCTTACTAAGCACCGCACACACTCACATGTATTTTGTACATATTATATATATATATATATATATATATATACACACATATATATATATATATATATATATATATATATATATATATATACACATACATACAGTTTGGAAAAGTTTTTTTCATCGTAGTACGGAATTGTAGAGCTCGTTAAAACAAATATTTTTTTCCAATGGAACATGGTCTCTGAGAAGTCTTGTTTCGGAGTGAGAGTGAAATTACTACAATTTGTGACACTGGTGTTTTTGCCCGACATAAAAGCACAAAATGTGCTGTTGCGAGACAACCAGTCCTCCTATACAGAAACTAAGCATACCGTCGTGTTCCTGAGAACTACTTCTTCTGAAGAACATAAGGCCGGTCGAAAGATGCGGCATGGTCGCTTAAAAGAGAATTCGCAGAAAAAGGAAGTTATTTATTAGCTGCCACACTATATACCTCAAAACTCACTATATACCTACTTTTTTTGCCTTTGCGTTCAATATCTTAAAATCATAACCCTACAATCAATCGCAGCGCTCAAAACTAACACATTCAAGCAAATGCGCAATTCATGCCGATCATCTTGCTACCAAATACATAGCAATGCGAGCCGTGATTGCGGTGTAATTGAGATGGAGTGCATGCATAAACGATCTACTTGCACTCTAGGTCATTTTTGCATGCACTCGACATCTGGCCGAAAAATCGTAATTACTCCGCAATCACAGCTCGCATTGACATAGATTTGGCACCAAAATGGCGATGAAATGCGACTTTTTTTATATGTTAGTTTTGAGCGCCGTGAGTGGTCGTAGGGTAATGATTTTGAGGTATTTAGCGTGAAAGTTGATAATGAACTACATTTTTCGCAAATTCTCTTCTAAACGACCGTGTCGTATCTTCTGACCAGCCTTACATGGTCTTCGGAAGAAGCAGAATTTCTCAGAAACACGACGGTGTGCTTAGCTTCTGTCTAGGAGGACTGGTTGTCTCGCAACAGCACATTTTATGCTCCTATGTTGGGCAAAAACACTAGTGTCACAAACTGTAGTAATTTAACTCTCATTCCGAAACAAGACTTAGCAGAGACCATATTCTATTGGAAAACATATTTGCTTTAACGAGCTCTACAATTCTTTACTACGATGAAAAAAACTCCAAATACCCTGTATATATATAAATATATAAATATATATATATATATATATATATATATATATATATATATATATATATATATATATATATATATAAACTATCTTCAATACAACATTTGTTCTAGATTTTGGAAAAACGCCATTAAACCGCCAATCACAATGTAGCAAATTGTGACATGAAACTAAAATGCCGTTTCATACGCTTCGTTGAAGCCGATAGACTGAATACTAAGAAAAGTGAAGTAAATGTCGATTCCACTGTCGGAGAGCGTTATCTTCGTTGATATTTGATGGAACACTCGAGTCGAAACATTGGCGGGCACAAGCACCCGTCAAGTCAGGCTGCCTACTGTTTTCTAAAACGGGCCGCGAGGATTAAGTGCCTTCAATTCGACTGTTTTGAAGGAATGGGATTGACCATTGGGAATGAAGCGCCATCCCTGGCGACTGCGTAAGGATGATGTTCAAAGACGGACGACGAATATACGGCTCGTGTAAAGGCTGTGATGAACGAAAACTTAAACATAACGTGTGCATCGCTAGAAGAAGCATTGGGCTTAGATGCCAAAACCCTCCATGAAATTCGACACGACTACCTCAGGCTCACCACTGCTTGGTGGGCACATCTTGATTTGTCAGGAGACAAAAGAGAGGTGCAGATGTTTCTTGTTGGAAAATTTCTGACACGATTCAACGAGCTGCGGCCTTCTTTGTTCTCGAAACTCGTCGCAAGTGATGAGACTTGGGTACATTTGTATGGCCCCTAAGTCAGGTCCCAAAGCTCGCAGGGATTAAGCATTAGAGCGCCTTTGCCCACAAAAATGAAACGCTAGTGGCCCGCTGGAAAAGTAATCGTCGTCATCCTCCTCTCCAGGAGTGAAATTGTGGCCATGGTCAAACTGGAAGTGGCACAATAAACAGCGGTTTTGACGGCAGAATGCTTACACAAAAAGTTTTACTGCGATATCCAGGAGAAGCACCAGAACGTTTCTTTGGCGACGATTCCTCGTCCACGAGAACCCACCAACCCACCGAGTTAGCTGAAAAACAAAAGCTTTCCTCGCCGCATCTGGAATCCTCGTGCTAGTGGTCGTGTTGGTGCGATTGTTCCACTTTCTCGGACAAAAAGTTAGTCGATTTACGCGAGTATATGCTTGAAGACATGAAGACCGGAGATAGAAAAGCGTATTTGGAAGGTGGGCTTTGACGCGTGGATCCACCGCCTCAAGAAGCTTGTGAAATTAGTGGTAACAACGCCTCTGATAATGAATGATTTCACGTTCAGATCCAAAGTAAAAACAAAGTAAGAAAAGTTCTATCTGAATTCCACTACTGAAAGTTCAAGCCATTTCCCAGATACCTACGTGTGTGTGTGGGTGTATGCCTCATTTAATTTACAGGTGCACGTCGTAGGCGAGGGCCAGGACTCCAAGGAGGCGCTTGCGATCGTGACGGGCTTAATGGAGCCATCGGTGGCTATTGGCAACCTGCTTGGAAGTATTTTCGCCGGCTGGATGCTTGAGTCGTTTAGCTACACAGCTGGAATGGGCGTCAATTTCGTCCTTCTCACCACGATAGCAGCCCTTCAGGCTGGACTTGTTCTCAGCGAACGCTGTATGAAGCGGCAGCAGCAGCAGCAAGCCGATTTGACGAACAGCATAACCAGCGTCAGCATTGGCGGCAACGGTGTCGACGCCAGCATGAGTAACGGCAGTAAAAACGTCAAAAGTGTTACATAGTCTTCTGGCGTATACAGTAGAAGTACTACAAATCGTGTTCAGGAGAGCGTTCCTAGTTATCGTGTATAGAATAGCCTTAGGCTAGCTGTGTACATTTGTTGTCAGTAGAACCGTAAATTGTAGCCCTTCGGCGTCATTCTAGGCGCGCGTCCACCGATCCCGACACGTCTGAATAATAGCAGACACGGAATACGCGTCGTTTTCTTTACCTAGGAGGAGATGAAACAACGTTGTCACACCTTTTGATACAGCCTCTTTCTTCTTTGATCTGTGTTCGTCCTCTTCTTCTTCTTTTCCTCTGTTTTCGTTTAACGTCACCGGCCTGGTTTAATACAAAGTGTCTCGAAAGAAATAAATAGTGTAAAGTAACATCTGTTTCTATCTAAATTCTATTACAGCATTTAAGCTTCTGGATAAGTTAAACGATTACCCTTATTCGAAAACCGACTAAGCTGCCTTTTCTAACGGCGTGCAAAAGAGAGTTGGCCATTCAAGCCCACATTACATGTCTTACCGTCTATAAATATAAGCAAGAGCTGGTGAATTCCCCACGTAATAATAAATTACCAATCCACAACATGCAAAAATATTAGCAAATATTTATGGCAAAAATGTTGCCCTTTTTGCTTCATGCTGGTATATATATATATATATATATATATATATATTATGAACTGAGAAACTGTTAGGAATTTCCAGCCTGAGAATAAGATGAAATCAAATCCACTGGCAGATAACGCCATCTTTGTTGATGTTTGGGTGGAACATTCTAGCCGATTTTCGCACAGAAAACGGAGTGAGAAAATTGCCTGCATAAGCATGTCAGTACCTCAATAGCCGTACTCGTACAAAATTTAAGCATCATACTGTGTTTTTTTGTTATGGCTACGAATCGGTGCTTGAAGACACCAAGAGAAGCTAAAAGCATCAAAGAACATTGATTACAAATTCGACTTCCACAAATGTATCTGTGTTATATCATATATACTCGGTTAGTATATATATATATATATATATATATATATATATATATAACCGAGCAAGTTGGCTCTGGCAAAGCCATTATGTTGCATTCGAGACAACCAACAATCTAGCGTTTTGCTAGTTCTGCCGTGGATCAATCAGACCGCAGGACAAATCGCGGCGTGGTATCGATCACATTTGCTCTAACACTGTCTGCATCGACATAGATCCTGAGGTTCATAAAAACCCTCCGCGTTGCACGGAACGTAATGAAACCCTGGGTGAAACAGGGCCCTTGGTCCGTGATAAAACTACAACCTGCAAGGTTGTAGTTAGATGTCGATCTCTTACCCCGTTAGTCAGTGCACCTCATTGCTACTGTTCCATAAATACCTATGTTCACATCACCAATAATGGTTCCCCAGTTCCGCATCTAAACGCCGAAAACGCACGTTTTTTTTCACATTCCATCGTTTTCGCAGATCTTCTGTCAGCAGCGGGCCGCTTTAAATAATGTGTTAATTTGTTAACAATTTAATATTTTTAGTAGTAAAATGTTATATATATATGTGTGTGTCCACGTTAAGCTTATATTTATTATTGTTTTGAACCAGCTGCTGTTTCCGCATACTTACAGTAAAAAAACAAACTAAAATTAAATAAAAGTATATAGTTAGGAAGGGAAAATAAGCCAAAACAGGGAGAGAATGGGACACAGACTTCGTTAGAATGGCCCCAAAATATCGCAGAGTAAAGCTGATAGTGCTCAGTGAAGGAGGCGCTTTGCGCGCGCAGAACGACTCCGCAGAAGCATATACGTAGCAGGATACGTCTTAATGATTAACTGTACATCCGCAAACCTGTACAGGTCTATCTGTGTATATACGAGTTCTTTTTTTTGTAAAAACAGCTTAATAAATGCCAGTTATCTGCAAAATAAAAGCAGTTAACAGAGTTCAGTAATTGAGCTACAAGCAGTACTTGCATATCTTGTATGAGAAGCAAATGGTTTATGCACAGGCTGCAGGTGACTGCGCGGAGATTATGTGCGATCCTAACAAAACGAATTACCCACAAATATTCCACTCTAAATGTCGTTGGTTGACGGAGCCCTTTTCTGACACTGCTGTGCGCATACTTCTCCTCTCTGTTTTTTGTTAAATATTTTCCGTAAGGCAATTGCCCGTGTACAGTTTTTTCAAGTCATGGCTAATTTCAATCCACTCCGGCATTTACCTTGTCTAAATTGGAAACCATGCAAACCAATTTAAGAGTGGCCGGTCTGGGTCTCGAACCCAATCCTCCCGAATGCAAGGCAAAGTCTTTGCCACTAAGCCATCTTGCTTGGATATTTCAACTGCTTCTGCTGAAGAAAAGAAAAATCATTAATCAGGGAATCCAGAGGAGAGTTTTTCATGTTTGTCTAACGTTCTGATCGAGATAGCTCAGCTACTGTGACAGGCCTACATTAATCATTGGTAGTATGATTAATGTAGGCCTTTGCGTTGATGATGGTTGTCTCAGGTGGTCTGTTTGTGCAAGTTTTATGCCTTTTATACGTTTTAAGCAATGCGATGTGACATTTTGGAAGTGCTGAATACACATTAAGAACTCTAGAACTCCCTTGTCATAAGGCAGGTGCGAAGCCACCTACCTTCAGTGTAAAAGCATTATCTATGCAACATTCAAAATAGGGGTAAAGAATGCCTAAAAACAAAGCTAAAATATGATTCATGTACATCTTTTACAAACCATCCATGTATTGAAACAACGCTATCTTCATTTATTATCGAGCGCGTATGAACACCACACAGACAGGAACGCTATTTCTCCAATACGAATAAAGTATTTGCTTACACTGTATCCGAGGGCTCATAATCCACTACCACTCAATCTAGACCAAGCAAATCATCATTTAGATTCTCAAGAAACATCAGAATCCTTTGGATAAATCGAAATGTACTCTAAATGGCCAACCTTCACATACAAGCGTGAACACTCTAGCAACTTTTGGACCGTACAGTTATTTAAGTACATGCCCCAAAATGAGTGACAATGGCAATCTATTTTATGACGGTTTTTCAAGAATGGTTGATTCATATATATATATATATATATATATATATATATATATATATATATATATATATATATATATATATATATATATATATATATATATATAAAATAATAGGCTGCCTTAAGCATAGTTAAATCCATGCGTACTAACCATCAGCAAGCTCAGTACTACCTAAAAGAAACTTTAGCATAGAAGTGTATACACTCGACCAGTTCTAACGATGTTTATTACGTTCACAAACATGTACAAAACAGACCTTTAAAACGTTCTATTAAAACCTCAGAGGATTGTCACAACCGGTATAGCGGTGACACCGTGTTAACACAGAAACAAACCAACGAAGTGGTTACTCGTATGTACTCACTGATGTTATCACTTTCTCATTACACATACATTACTTGCTACAAACTCTTTTACATATCAAATAGCGGTGCACATAAAACATCAATGTTACATTACACACAGGAATGTACACATCACTACACAAATATTCTAGGTTACTGTTCGCAGCAGAATTAGCTACCCTTTGGCACTACTCCCCTTTAAATGTAAACGCACGATGAGGATAGCGGACTTAGTGAAGTCTTGGATTCGATCAGCCCTCCACCTGTCATCAAGTCAAACAGTTGCCATAGAAATAGAATGGGATCATCGGAGATTTCTTTCACGAGTGTCCTGTAGCTATCAAACGCCATAGAAAAATGCAAATAAGGTCGCCTTATAACTTCATTCAGTTCTCCTCTCAGAGCCTATTCAAGCCTGTCACCTTGACACTTAGATCACTTAATGTGCAAATGGTATTTGCTTAATCTGCTCTAAGTCTGCTCTATCTGGGTAGATTTTTAGAATATAATTTTGTTTAATTAATACCCAAATATAGAATATGTGTAAAAGTACCTCCACATCGGTGAGTATTATTATGCTCAAACTGACAGTTCCTTAACTTATGTACTTCGACCACCAGTGTATCTACATCAGTCCTTCTGTGTGATACCTATTGTGGCCGGTGCCGCGGAGTCACCCCCGGTTATTATTTGCCTGGAATCTCAGTGAAGCCACCCCACTGATTAACTCTCCGCAGACTTTACATTAGCCATTTACCTGCCTATGTTGCACATTTGTTCGTGCTGGCCAAACTACAAGTGTCAGATTAACACACCACACGTGTGAGTTAAGTTAAGAGAGAATCGGCCGCAGCCGCCACATAAAATCTGAGACATCCAATTCTTCATAAAGCTGAATTATTTAATATACGTGTAGATTTATGATCTGGGTGGATACGGCCATAGTATGAGGGTTGTTGGACGCCTATCCCTTATAAACTAACGCTGAGGGAGGGTAATGAAAATATGAATATTACAGTTACTGTACCCGTCAATGTAGTAGTCAAATGCAGATAAAAACATAGTCAATGGCTTGCTTATATAAGAATAGAAAAGATAATGAGATAAAAAAAATTATACAATTATTTATTTATTTATTTTAAAAACACTTATTCATTATAAGAGAAAATAAATAAAACAAATAATACTTGACAATATAAAAATTAACCACAAATAAACGAAATAATTAATTTCGGTGCAATCCTGTATTAAGCGTTTTTACTTCAATTCTACGACGCTATGTGCAATGACGGACAATAGGTTGTAGAACTGTGTAATAAAATATGGGTACGGTATTCTAGACATGACTGTTGCTTTAGTCATAAGTCGACAGTGTTCTGTAGAACCCCACCCACATGATGCCTCGTGCCACGAGAAGTGCGACTAAAGCAAGTTATTCCCTAAACGAATTGTGTGCAACTTAATACTAGAGAAGCTTAGGTGGCTACGAATGCAGGAAAAGGGCCACGCGGATAGCTAAAACTTGGTGACACCTTGCTGGGCTGACAATCCGTTCGTACAGCTATTACCCTAAAATATTTCTTATAGAACATTTGAGTACACTTGCTGAGTACTATCGTTTGAAACTTCTTTTCAGTTATATAAATTAGGGCTGCCCTAGGACAGCGCGCGACCTGGTCGTACGGTTACGCACAGAAAAACAAAGGCAACATATAATTTGCCGACAACGACATGCCTAAACCACTTAATCTAATTGTCTCCAGGCGTTTGACTTAACCATGACGAGCTTCCCATGCTAACGCGTCGTGGTCTTGCTAACTGGCTGTCTCAGCAGTCCAACTGGAGTCAGGCCTCACGACAAATCTGTCAAAAATCACCCTGCACAGTGCAGTGGATCCTGAGTGAGGCTATCACGGATAAGACCATTCACAGCATCTTAACTAAAATACTTTGCAGTTCGTTCATACTGTAGTAGCTGATGCTAGTGGTAATCATGGAAACGAGCCACGACAGAAATAGCAGCAAGTCGATCGCTTACGTTGAGACTTTGCCGACAATGAAACGGAATGTCACAGTCCACGATTTGAAGAACATCCCTTGCGCTTGGACCTTGTGGACATATATCTAGTCTTCGCATAGCAAAACGCATAGCAACTATCTAGTCTTCGCATAGCAAACTCACAGCAGCAGCAGCAGCAAAACTCACGAATTGCTCCGCCGTAGCTAAAGCCGTTGGGTTATCTGGTTAATGGGCGAAACGCCGCCGCCTGGAAGCAGTTTGCAGCCACTCGAGTGTAGTGCTTGGTGGTGACTGGAGTTATCCGTCTGGAAGTCTCTCGGATCGTGAAGCGCGAGCCGATAGTCACTATTCTCATTCGGCGTTGCTTGGGTGACGCGGACACTTCGGTGCTCACGATGGGTTCCCTGGTTCATAGTAGATGTCTGCTGCTGGCCGCCACCGCCGCTACTGCTGCTGCTACTGCTGCTACTGGTTCCGCTGCCGCCTTGACCAGTTGTTAAACCAGCGACTTGTCTAGCCGAACTCGTTTGCGAAGAGGCGTGAGTACGCGCTAGAGCAATACTCAGACATTGCACCCACTCTTCCGTATGCCGTCTGCTGGCTGCCTTCAGCACGAAAGCCTTGTCGTCAGCCGTAAAGATCTCGAACGCTTTCGGAATGTGCCTATTGCGACCCTGGATGGCCCGCACCGATTGAACCTCTCCGACAGGCTGTTCCTTGCTGTCCGAGCTCTGCCGTATCGACAACACACCAACCACATCAAACCATGTTAGTTTAGATTACATTAGTGGTAAAAGTACGTGCACAGTGGAAGTAGTTACCCAAATAACGTTTACAGTACGTGGGGGCTGCCCCTCGGAGTAGCCGGGAGCATGTTAGTTAAGTAGTTGGTGTGTACAAAACAACACCGATTAATTAGATGTAAACTGTGCAGCTTGACTTGTGCGCGTTATCTGAATGAGTATTTTGCTCACAAAAAAGAGTATGCCGTTGAAGACAACTGTTTAGTCGAGCGTAAACTTCGTGTACCATATAATAACTGTAACAAAATGCCTAATGGGCAACGAATCCCTTAGAACTACCTAATCTCTATTTAGAACTATACATTTAAAGTAAACCGCAATATTCTCCCATTTATGAAATTTCTAATGAGCAACAAATCCCTTAGAACTATCTAGTCTCTAATTACAATTATAAATTTAAACTAAATAGCGGTATCGTCCCATTTATGATGAAGTATGGATCTACCTTAGTACCTTAACCAAAGCGTATGTGTCAATTTAGATTAGCTAAAAATGTACCCCGCCCGTGACTTACCAACTCCCTGCACGAAAGGTTGGCACCAGACAACGTAAAGTACTTGGTTCTCCACTGTCGGAAAAGCTTCCATCTGCGGCGTTTTTCTTTCAATTGCCCCTCGATGACTGGAAGACTTTCCTGCAAATATGTTAAACAGGCAGGCTAACAGTCAGAGAGCGGTTCTGCCTTTTCTCTAGAGTAGCAGTGCTATCTTGTTCTATTATTTCGCAAAGTAAAAATAGTCAGCTTCTCACCATACTCGATCAATACGAGCAAACCATCTCGTACGTACGGCTATATTTTACATTGAGTAGTAGATAAAATTACTACTTTTTACTTAAAGGAAAACAAGAAAGTAATGGAAATAATGTACTGCTAGTCGAAACCTATATTAGCTAGAGCGACAATTAATATGATTAGTTGTTATACTGATCTGTTAGGGTTGCTCTAACAAACTGATCCACGACTCACTGTCAGTGTGAAAATCCGACACTTGACGTTGCACCAGGGCACATCCCTATTGCACAAAGCGCACCTACACATTATGAGTGCACTTATGTACACGTATTAGTAGGCAGCGAATCCTTTAAAGGCCGCGCGCTTCACGTCCACGCAGCTGGCCAGTAAAGTCTGTTACCTTAGTAAGTCAGAGTACCCCACGTTCATCCGTGTTTTTAAACTGCATGTACACACAGGTACACATGCAGCGTGGTACTAGGTGTACTTTATTATTGAATGCTCGTCCTACCTGTAGGAAGCCGTGAGCTCGATCCGGATGGTTGCAGAGGAAACACGCCCACATTTGTAATGCTCCATTGTATTCAAACACATCGAGAAAGCGGCGGCTGCGTAACTCGCTCATCAAGCATTCCATGTCCTGTCCAGCGGCACGATCAATACAGATAGATATAGAGCAGATCAGCGCATATTAGAAATACAATGCTCGTGTGCTCGAGTATCGAGCCACTGAAATAATCAATACGTACACCCGGTCACACGTTGTTGGTTTCACCTCAGCTGGCCATTTTCAGTTAACTTGCAACAAATTTAACACATATCGAATTTATCGAAACAGCAACCATCCACAACAACATGCACCGACATGTATGTTGTGGATGCTCTGGAATGAGCCTGCCAATCTGAAATGAAGCCCAGTGACCTACCGCTCCTAGAACCAAAACGAAAGACGAATTGCGAAACAAATGAAAAATGCAAAGAAAAGCACCACAGATGAGACGTTCTGTTGTCGCACCTTGGCAGAAGGAAATGCGGACGTGACGAGCGCCAGAAAACTCCGACCATCGGCTGGCCTCAGTGAGTCCCAGCAGTGACGAAGGGCGGCCAGGGACGGATCACGCTGGCCAAGCGCCAACGGCGATCGAGCCTGCACGGCCAGAAACATCAGGTGGATCCAGATCCGAGCATGCTTCGTCTTCGACGCGAACAGCGTACGATCATATAGACAGTTACCGCCCTTACCTGAAACAGCAACCCAATTGAGTAGGCTTGCTATATGGGAGGAATGGAAAGACGTGGTAGAGATAGGTACGCGAATCCAATTTAGTGACTGGATTTGCTTTCTTTTTTTGACGGCTTATTATTATTATTATTATTATTATTATTGGATACACCTTCGCTCTTTCTCTGGACATTTTCGCCACAGCGTGAAGTCTACCTTGCATAGAGGAAGCATCATCATTTCTAACAAACGTTCCCTTTACTGCTGTTGTTATGTTAAGTATGTATGCTAGGGCTAAATATTTACCTATATTTTAACACCACTCCCAAACGCGATTGTAAGCAAAATTGACACGATTTAATAATAATAATACGCCAAAATGTGATGAAAATAATAAGTAATCTTGCTCTATTGGACCTTATTTTTTAAATAAAAGTTAC
Organism: Dermanyssus gallinae; assembly: GCA_003439945.1. Taxonomy (NCBI): domain Eukaryota; kingdom Metazoa; phylum Arthropoda; class Arachnida; order Mesostigmata; family Dermanyssidae; genus Dermanyssus; species Dermanyssus gallinae. The sequence continues at coordinate 661,165 of QVRM01000812.1, forward strand.
TATTTGGTAACATCTACGATCTAACAATAAGGATTCTGGTCAATAAGTAACAATAGCTCACGCCAGTTTTCTCAATGTATCCGTATTTGCCAAACATGTCACAAGACTATGTGATTAAAAGAGCACATACCCTGGCAGCCGAAATGAAGCTTCGCATACTTCTTGCCGCTGTGTCGTTCTTCAATCGTGCACTTCAGTGGCAGAGGTAATCGGGCAAATACGCCAGCCATGAACGCACGAATCTTATCCAAGTGTTTCTCACTGAAGTGCTGCACGGCGTCACGAAGGGGCTCGAATGGCACACCACCTGCGCTGAGACCTGCAGCTGATGCTGCAACAAGTCGGGCCTTCTCTGCGCTTGATTCCTCATCTTCGTCTTCAGCAATATCCCCATCTCCACCACCTATGTTGTTCGCCGCTACGAGCCTACCCTTATTGGTATTGTAACTGTAGTTGCTGGAGTTGCTTTTACTATTGGTATTACCTCCATTATTGTTGCTGTTGTTGTTCGTACTGTTGTTGTTATGGCGCACGCGGCTCCGGCCAAAAGTTGAAATCTTTTGCTGTAATCCTGATGAGCCGCTCAAATGCTTATCGGCACCAGCTCTTCTAGACAGAGTCGATACGGAAGTGCCGGCAGCTCCCACAGATGCCGAAGCGCTTGAATCACCCGACGACCCTTTCGGCGAGGTGGAACCAGTCAGAGGTCCATCTAAAAGAACAGAAATTGATGCCGAGGTGCTGCGAGCCGATGAGGCCGCCGAACAGACAGCGGTATGCCCTGTCTGAGGTAATCCTACGCCCATTCGGGCTGTCCCGCTGGTCTTAAGTGCTGCCCCCGTTCCGCCGCTAGCATTTGCTGCGTAGAGAACCGCTCGACTGCCGAGTGTACCAAGCGACCGGTGTACGGGCAGTTGAACATGACTATTTGCAGCGTGGCCTACACTTCCAACACCGGTAGCGGCTCCCGAAGTCAAAGCAGCATTGACGGTGGCTGTGTTGTTGCGCGGCATCAGCCCGAGTGTTTGCAATGACCCATTAAGCAAAGGGGTTGTGGAAGAGCCTCCGCCGAGCCCGGTGTGACTTGACGTCAGCGAGGGTCTCGACGAACTAAAAAGTTGTTGTTGTGATCCGGAACCGCCACCATTGACGGTAGAGGTTGCAGACGCTGTAGAGGCTGACGTGCACGCAGATAGGGTAGTAACGCCATGTGGCAATACAAAATGCGAGGTTTCACCATATCCACCACCCGCAGCTCCAATAGGACTACTGGTGTGATAACACGCACCAGCGTGACAGCCCTGCGATTGAACAACCAGCCCCGCCGAAGTTGCTCCTGCATGATGAATCGCGTTTGGCTGTGATAGCAAATGTTGCGAGTGAGCCTGTCAATAGCGCAAATGGAATAACAACAAGTATAATTATGTATGAATGTGTATATATATATATATATATATATATATATATATATATATCTTAGAGTTGACGTTTTATTTAAATAAAAGTACATACATATTCACTGAGATTGCTTATCGGTTGACAGTTATTAAATGCGCTTGTTTAAGGGTTCGAACGCTTTTATTGATTTCGTAACCCTCCTCACGGCGAGTGATTGCGCTTTTTCCCTTTCAGCATGAGTGTACAAGGGCTTAGTACTCCCTTCGTCTTGAAAGCCAACGGACATAATTGGTGCGCATAACAGATACTCAGGTATTTTTCCATCATCCCTGGATAGACCCGAAGGTTCGAATATATAGGGAAAGCCAGCAGTGCTCTACCTAGTGTCATTTAAAGCCGAGCGGCGTGCTGGACGGCCTGTACTCAAGGCGCATAACAAGCCATAATAGGCCAACGCGCCAACAAAATCACCAGAACGATATTGGTGGGGCACGACTAGGTCAACACCAAGCCGCAGTCCTGTACTTATGCGCGTCGTCTCGTCGTCCAAAAGAGTCCCAATTCGCGGACAGAGTAGGCCATATAACCAAGCTACAGCCCCTTGTCTACTAACGGCTCGAAGCTTGGCTTTATCAGCCACAGTAGTGGAATTATTGATTCAGGCTTGCTAATCACTTTTCTTGCAAGGGGGCTATCTAACAACTCTGGTTAGCCCTACTATCGGGAGGCGAGTCAAGTAAAGACGACAATCCGTCGGTCAGCCTTTGTAGTTCAACGTTATAACCTTCCCACCCATCGTTATCCAATAATGCTCTAACTCTATCCGCAGCCTGGGTCAATGACGTCACAACTGCGGCTTCTGTCATCATGACCGCGTCCGGCACATCTAAATTGCCTAGAAAGACCGAAAGTATTATCTGATATTTTGCCCTAGCGGTCAGCTTAAGATTAGTATCTCTTTAAAGTGTCTAAGTTAAAATAATAAAATAGCTGTAAACGCTCAGGTGATGAAGACAGGTTGCAATCGCGTGAATGAAAAGCAAAATCTAAGGAGAAACCAATACGCGCATTTCTTTATAGCTGATTTATACAGCTGATAATTAAAACAAAATGACTGATCAGGAAAACAAATTATTACTATTTTATATATGTTTTTATTGGGCCGCAGTGGGTTCCCAATTGGGGTCTGTCTGTAACATAGTCCAGTTTGTCTTTCCGGCCGGCTAGTGCTTTTGCAATCCCGTTCGGCAACAAGGATACAGCTAGCAGCTCAAATTCAAACTTGTCCACAACACGACAGCCAAGAAGCCCGCCTAATGGCTAAATTCAGTTGTGGGTTGTAACATATACTTTACATTTGCCCGGGTTTAGGGTCAGGTCGCTAATCACACGAAAGTCAATCACACGAAATGACCTTTCGAATATTGTCCAGTACTGTTGGAAGGTCTCCGCCCAGAACGCCGTCGTCCAGGCCCCAGGCATTAAGGGGAACAGCAGTAAATCCACTAATTCCTTGATATACAAACAGAAATGTGGAGAACCCAGGCGATCACCCTGCCGGAGGTCTGTCTGCGATAGAATAGCGTTATAGGGCGGACCAGATATGATAACTGACCATAGCCCAGATTCGTCTGGTGAAAGAGTAAGGGAGCCCACAACTTGACGGCTCGAAACAAATGGTCTCTCCAGACGCTATTAAAAGCGTTCTGGAAGTCCAGTTTGATTATCACTGTCAGCACTTCGTGCGATTGCAGAAATGCGCAAGCACAATGGACTGCTATCTGTGTGCCACCAGGGGTGCGAATCCTAGCTGGTGTTGGCCAAGAGCTGCTGAAATAGCATCTTTGCTATCGTGACAGCTGATCTTGGCCGCCAATCGGCAAACGACTGAGGAACAAGCGATCGGGCGTAATAAGGCGTCTTTTTATGGAAACATCCGTGTTCTGAAAATGAGTGGGATAAAACAGGCTGGGTAACCAGTTCCATCTAAACACATCAACTACTTTAGCAATGGTGTCAGCTAATCACCCGAGCTGCCAGTGCACTGGACTGACAGCTGAACTTTGACTGAAAGTCTTGACGGCATTGTCCATCTCGTCGCGCGAGGTTGAAGAGGGTAGTGTGATCGCCGGGGATGTGAGCATGAAGATATCCCGAGCAGCATGTGGATGTTTGGCGCGGAGTGCTTTCGTATTTTCGTTCACTGGCGCTAGCATATCCACGGAGCTCACCAACCTAGCTAGTCATCGTCGAAGTAAGCCATTATTCTGAATATTAATCCCTCGTGCGCCAGGTCACTGAGCCTTAATCCCGTTGAAAATTCGCGCAAGTTCTTCCTAATCAGGTTAGACAGGAACCGAACGTCCTTTTAGCTCAAGGGAGTCGCAGCATGACCGGAGCGAAGGAAAACAAAGAGTACCAGGCGTAGAAGTCTTGTTCTTAGCGACGTTTGAGAAGAAGTTGAAAAGTTTCTCCGCAATAGTAGGTCTTATAGATTTGGGTAAAATGCGTAGCAGTTTGGCCTGGCGCATGTTTGTCTGAATGTCGACGAGTAGAGTGTCAAATCAAGTTTTCCCGTCGAAGCCCAATAGGATGTGGACTCCTTGTGAAGACATCTTGCAAACCGGACATGTAGCCCGGTTGAAGTTATCCAAAACCAGAAATGCATGTGCGGCATCGGTTCCGTTTGAGTTATTATTATCTTGTATGATGATGTAAAGGCTTTAAGCTTCTCTGCGAGTGGAAGGAGAGAGAACAGAGTGCCTCCAGGCGTATGCTATGCACCATTCAAACACTCACTAAAGAAACTCTGCATGATGCAACTATCACTACAAAGATCACAGTCAAGTACTCGCAGTGATCGATTTTACGGGAGCAACACAACACACGACCGAACTTCACCGCATCAAACGTCGAAAAAGTTATTATTATTATCTTCATCATCATTAATGTTATCTTTATCATGACTGCTATAGTGAACCGCTCGATCATGTAAAATCATCAATCGATCATGTCACCGTCAAATTCACGTAGCATGCATATTCTTACTACCATTTTACAGTTCGCAGTTGAATCTTAAACGTACATACACAAGCTCACGGTTGCCTATAATATTAAGTCGATTAGCAAATAATATTTGACTATATACCTAACAAAGGTGATTAATAAATGAATGGTTAGCAAACGTGGCTTAAGAAATCAGTTCGTCTAAGTAATCATCACATCATGGTTCGTTATACTACAGCATACAGGTTAAACAACGGAATTGCTATATGATGCCATACAAGGCATCGATGTCATAACTTACCTGCAGCTTGTCTCGGAGACTGCATTTCTGTCTTCTTATCTGTTGAAGGTAGAACTGGATCATCGACGGCGACGATGAATCAGCATGAAGCTGATTTATTTTATCAAGAGCAAGTGAAGATAGCGAGGCGCTCGTTGTGTCTAGGATAGACTTGATCTCACGTAGAATAGTCACTTGCGCAGCAGGTGAGGGACTTGCGTCCGCCAACAAGAGTGAGAGCAAATCCAAGCTCAATCGCGCCAGATCCTATACCAACCAACAGTACGAGACCACGTAAGAACCACTCGCTTAACTATATTCTAACCAAACACAATATACAAAAATACAAGTACACACAAGATCTTGCGCACGTATGTGAATACTCTAGACTGCATGTACTAGCTAAAAGCAAGTTTGCCTGTAAGCTTAAAGGTTTTGATAGGTTTCCGACCTACGGAAACAAGAAGCACAAATTAATGGCATATTCCTGTAAAATGCATATCCCAAATAGGATCAAATATGACCGTATGTTGATACGAACACCTGATAACATCAACTGTCCTGTACAGAATGCGCAATCTTTATAAAGCTGGGTAGAGAGTTTGGGCGTAACCCAGTACGGTGAAATGTTTTATTCGATTAATGTTTAAAAGGCGATGAATAACAGTTGAAAACGACTAAATAAAAAATCAAAAACGAGCAACTATAATGCGAATGCGTCATGTGCTATCAGCCGAACGTACTGTGCCAATCAATATGTCGTAGTCATTTCTTACTACAGACGTCTGTTGGTGTATATAAAAAAATACATCCAAGTAAGACTATATTGCAATCATTTGTCTGCATCTATGTCTACCGGATTTGCGTACAAACTCCCTATTATTACGACATACAATTGTATTCCCAATTTGTCTGTACCTCTACATAAGTTCACCTACGGTCAATTTACATTGAAACACATTAGCATCAGAACTCAAATTCGTACTGTAGTAGGACGATCGCGTCTACTTACAGATACGCACGCTAGTGATATATAAGCACTTACCCGGTTGGTATTTGCAACGTTCGCATAGAGACGGCCAGTTAGTGAGATTAATTGCGGCTTTCCCAGTGACGCTTGCTGAACCTGCAGCAAAATATCAATGTTACTATATAACAGAAACAAGAAAATAACGGAGTACACTATTTGTATTCGTATAGCGTATGATGTCAGAATTTCCACAAGTTTCCATCTCTGTAGACAAAGAGCTGGGCTTCTTCTTATATTTCTCACCTCTAAATATTTTATAGAAGACCACTACCTCAGTATTGAATGGTAGCTATTTAGGCGCCAGATTATATTTATTTGCGTTTATTGTAAGCGGTTCTTCTAGGCGGCATATCTAAAAATTGTATTTATTTTATTAAACACCGGTGAGATCGTTATGCTTCTTGTTTTGTGTACGTCGTCCCCCAGTATTTAATGATGTCCCCCAATGGAACCCTTAACTCTGCTGGCTTTCCTTGCATAGCTAAGCCTTCAGAAATTAGCTCGGGCAGGCGAGTAGACCAAAGTATTCTCATGGCATTGACCCTTTTAGCCTTGAAACTCTGAGAGGTCCGCACCACAAAACCTACAGTCTTTAGCCAGTCGTGCATGCATTCCGTAATTTCTCAGGTGAACCAAAATTCATCAAGCATCTTTGCGTCAGAGACTATCTCCGGTATATCCGGAGAGAACGCAGCATCTGTGCGTGGAACTTATCGAGCTGGGCTACTTTAGTCTTGGAAAACATGTACATGCTTTGGCGACCTACGGCTTGATTGATCCATGATGACATTAGCTTGGAAACAATTGTTTCTTTTGTGTTATTTTGAATAACAATTATATATACGCCTCAAATAGGCACATAACAGTTGATTAATAAAATATATTAAATACCTCTATGTATATATATCGCCTTAAATATATATATATATATATATATATATATATATATATATATATATATATATATATATATATATATATATTTAGGTAGTTTTATGCAACTAACCTTTGGTAGAATGTCTACAAGCAGATGTGGTTCCGAGTTCGACACCTCGACGAAAATGCGGAGAACGCTAGCGGCAGTATTCTCATCATCAAGGTACGCCGTCAACTGAGACAGATTTCCTTCAAGAAGCTGCAACATGAAAGTTAGATTATGGTAGGATCCAGTCATTGCATGAAAAATCGTAGATTGAGTACATTGTAACACGAGGCAACGATTTATTATTACATGTGTATAAAAATACTTGTTTTCCTGTCTATTTGTATATGAATATATACACTGTATATATGTAGGCGAGCACTGCCGAGTGTGCAAACGTATTGTAAATGATTAATAAATCATCACAATATTTTCTATATATATATATATATATATATCGACGCAACAGTCTGAACCCCGTGTCACTATGCAAACTATACTAGCTATTTATGCTGACTGACGTATTAAATAAGAGATATATTGCGGGTACTTATTGTCGACTCTAGATACACTTACGGTTCCTAAAAGAAGAAGCTGCCTATTAAGCCTGGTGTACTGGTTCTATTCTCATATCTCGTCTCGAGCTTACGATTTGTTTTTAACCTAGTATCCCTGTAGTTTGTTAGTTTATCCGAACGCACTAGCACTATCTGAACCCTTCAATCATGTTATGTTACCATAAATATTAAGCGTATTAATATAGGTGTCATTGTGAATGTATTTTATCGTTTATAGGTTAACACTTACAGTGGCATCACTTTTTGCCATAAGTTCAAACAGGCTGAGAAGAGACAGTCGCTCGGCCGGTTCGCACTGTGATAGCAGAGATAACAATGCTAGGACGTGCTCAGTGATTGCCGGCTCTCTCTGGCGGATGGCGTAGATAGACGGAAGCACCTTGCACAACGCGTAGTTCCCTGTTCAACCAGCAAATAACAAATTATATATTTATATATATATATATATATATATATATATATATATATATATATATATATATATATATATATATATATATATATATATATATATATCATTTTATTTGCATTCAACACATTTCTAACTTGAGGCATATGTATATTTGGTTCTCAATCCCATACAATTGCTAGTATAATACAACGAGCGCGTTGATTTATAAATATTAATATTAGTAGATCCCGGTGTTTGAATGTCTACTCGGTAGGCTCTGCGGTAAAGTTTCATGTATTTCAAGTATTGGTCGTCATCAGAAATTAACGAAATTAACCGCTTGCCCGAACATTAAATGAGCCTGCTGCGTATTTCGAATTTTTTTAAACTAGAAAAGGCGCGAGGTTTGTCAAAAATATTATTCCATCGGTATATATACATATGTACATGTAATCTAGTCAGTCAGGAATATATTTAATTGAGACAGTTTATCTAGCTACAAAGGTAGATAGATATGTCGATGCTCACCTGCGATAATCGAGTCCACAACGGGCTGAACGTGTGGCAGGAGTAAGTCAGCATGCTGAGATGCTGTCAGACAAAGATGGCGGGTGACTGAACGCGCCAGCTCTCGGTTGCCTCGATGAAGGAAACGGACTGTCGCTCCAACACTGCGCGCCGTCAGGGCTCGTGAACTCGCCTGGTGCTGCACATACCGCACGTGAAGGAAAGATTTAATCAGTGCTAAATTGCTAAAATGGTCTACACAGATTGTGATGCCTCTACAGTACCACTACCTATCACACACATCTAATTAGGTTATAGTATTCTTATGTACGTTAAGCCATATAACTAACTAGCTCTAGCTTGTGTACAAGCATGACACCCTTTAACAGAATCATCGCCAACAATCGCCAGCTAGAGTTGTTCGCATGGTTAATCGTTTAAGCAGAAAAAGTCGTGCTCTCTGATTGACTAAAGTCACGATTACTGCTGTCAGTGAACGCTGTGAGTCGTGAACAACATTGAGTACACTCCGGTCCTGATCTTGGGACTTTGTGTGTAGTTCCACAGCCTGAGCAACATTCCTGCTCTCTCAGAAGACTGACAGAGCCGAATTAGGCCGAATCAGCCAGTCGACGCACGCGTACACGCTGATGTAGCCTTAGCATCCCTGTTTTTTTAAACCCGCAAGTAAGCCAGTTGAGCTACTGCAATAAAGAGCATTTGCATTTGATTGCATTTTGAAGAGGCTCTATTCTGATAACTAGCGGATAACATACAGTCGGCTTGATCGGTCGTCTGATCCGCCGAACACCAGGTGCACCGTTGATCCAATCGAACCTTTCTACATTCTAGAATTACGTTGACGACAGACACACATATATATATATATATATATATATATATATATATATATATAGCTGAACTGTCGATTTTGGACAAAAACAGTATCGATAAAGAGTCAAAACGTCATGTCGAGACGTAGTCCTCACCAGAAATATGCAGCTCATCACGTCAGCAGAGATTTTCGCGTGCGGAGGGTGCTCGCTTCGAGGAGCACGAGGTGTAAGATCATGCTGCAGGCAGGTCTCCAGCAGACTAACCAGCTCGCCACCGTATCGCTCCACATAACCATAGTCACTGCGAAATCAGCGTCATCATGATAAGCACAATTTCGGTATCAACGCCACGTAGTATCACTTTACTCATCTGATTCTAGTATCCTGTATCTCTTTCGTACGCGTATCTACGTGTATATATATATATATATATATATATATATGTAATGAGGCATGTTGAAGTATGAAAAAATCCTTCCATCGCAGATTTGCTGCGTAACCTTAATGTTGTTTTTGTATTTTATGCCGATGATTTAGTCATTCTAACAAAATCTTGTAACCATCTACAGTTTAGTTCAGCGAAGCTGTGAAGTAGTGTGAAAAAGCATGCTCAGGATCAACGCTGAAACATCAAAGGTAGTACGCTTTAGCAAAGGCAGGTCGTACGCGGCCAGAGATCATCGTTTAGCAGTATATCAAAAGAGTTACTCAAATCAGTTAACCACTTTGGGTAAATGGTTAAATTTATTTAAAGTCAACTTAGTCCTTTTAGGAACATACTGCCTTCCAGACCCCGGGCGGGTTTTTAAAATCCAGGCAAGCTGTTTTTTTAGAGGACTAACTGGAAAATGCGGTTGCACACGCGGTCACCACGGCGGGAAAGCTCCCTACAATCGTGGACCGGTACTGTGGGACTCCAACCCACTAAAAACCTGTTACGTCTCCACCCCCGGTCTGACTGGGAACTGCTTGCGCATCTCATCGAAAATCCAGACAAGCTGCTAAAGCCTGCTATGTTAACCATGTTTCCTCTTCCAAAAAGAGCGTCGGCGACATTTAAAAAAGTGCGGACTGAGCAAGAATTCATGCATGTCTATGACGAGTGACGCGCAGTCGTAAAATATTCGTATGTGCACTTGACTTTAACTCGTTACAGATGCAGAAAATATGTCTGAAAATATTCAACACTTTAATAGTTTATGCTGTGCCTTTTGATCACATAGAATATCGCAGTCATGACAATACTCTTACTATAATTACTAATGATAATGTAGAGTGAGCCTGTTTCTATTGAGTTCAATAGCAACACGTCAATTGTTTCTGTCAATGTTAATATTACCGTATGGCTGCAAGAACTCTAGAAAGGCAGATCTCAACAACGCTCTGGGCGTTGTCGTCGCTGGCATAACTTTGTAGCGAGATGGCCCCGCGAACCCGGTGAAGAACTTCCGACGCACACGGCAGAACCTAATAAAGCACAATTAAATACACATCAACGACAAACAGAAGAAGATTTCGTTAAAAGTTTTTTACACATATGGATGGGGGTACGGAAACGTTGTGAAAGTTAAATTACTATTTTTTTTATTCCGATGTGGCTGGCCGCAAAATAATTCACAAAATGTGCGATTGCAGCGAACATACCAGCGCAAAAATAAAATGCCTCTTTACTTGAAGAACAAAGTGGCTAGCAAAAATAGAATGGCCCTATTAAAAACACTTTTCAAAAATCGAGATGTAAAAATGCATTTATTTTATCTTTCAGATTCAATACGTTAAAGCATTGCCATTACGTTAATAAAAAAAACACATTTTCGGATTTTTGTTTGGAAACATAAAACAAACACATTTTCGAAAAGGCACACTTCATAGGGATACATTTAGAGTACCAAATCGATGGTGGTGCGATTAGTGAGGTAATTATCGTAAGCCGTTTTTCTTCGCCTCCGATGTCTCCGATTCCCTCCGAGCCCTATGCTAACGAGGTGAGAGGCGGGGACGTTAGCGGTTGGCGTACGATCTGTATAATGTGTCAAACGTTGATTGTCCTTCAACCCAACTTCTACATCGAATGACTCGCTCTCTTGCAAGCTCACAGTTTGTAAAGTAATGCCCACAGGGCGAGCCACATCGGGATAATAAAATTCGTAATTTCACTGTTACTACTAAGTAAGAGATTGCCCCGATCCATTGGGAAAAAAAATGAACGAGTTCTACAACATTGTCAAATCTGGCTAAACAGGATTTGTATATATATATATATATATATATATATATATATATATATATATATATATATATATATAAAGGATGAGGGGCGGAAACGTCTTGTTTAAGAGTGAGAATGAAATTTTTAAAAGAAGTTATTCTATCTTTTTTCACCCACAT
>QVRM01000812.1:675000-695000 GCA_003439945.1 Dermanyssus gallinae
ATACCACCCAGAATACCACCACCTGTACCACTCACGCACTCACACACTTTACACCACTACTCGGAGAGCCACACCGAAAGATCGATCCCAAAACAGTGCAGCCACCTGATTGAGTCTCGACACAACTTAGTGAGCTAGCCACAGAGATGGGTCATAGCTGAATCGATCGATCGATCAATCAATCAATCAATAATGATCTCTTAGTCATCGAACTGTCTGTCCGAAATACACTCTGTCGCTCTGATGACCGATCGACCGACAACGAAGAAGAGACATCGTAGATACGAGTAACAGACCACTGTGTTTATGATCATCTTCAAATCAAAGTTTGAACACCTATCAACGACAAGAAAGATTTGTTGCCGTTGTCATCGTCGTCGTCGTTTGATTTGATTTTGGTCGTGACTTTGTCGCTTTAAAGTTGCTGCGTCCATCCCCCTACTCGAGACGCTACAAAACAACCCACCAATCCAATGGTGATTGATGGCAGCGGTGGCCTTAGGGCTGGCGGTGACAACCAGCCGCGGAGACGACACTCATTTACACAAACAGCCGAAACTAGCAAAACAACACAAATACAGATTGAGCGTCTCTCATCTGGGTACTACTGTCTTCGGCCGCCATGTGTGTCGACCCGACCTATCATCATCATCTATGAACGAACGTCCGGCCATACGTTCGTATGTGTGTGTATGTATCTATTTGTCTCATATCTCAGTCATCATCAATCGCCATCACAATCATCATGATCAACATCATCATTATTACCATCACCACTACCGTCATTCTACTCATCATCATCTGTGTTTCTGGTTGGCTGGCTGGTGTCTTAGAAGCTGTCCGAATGAACGAATTTTCTGGCGATTCGAGCCGCCTATCGAGTGGCTATATAGGGCTGTATCGAACGGAAAGGGAACCCGAAATCTCGTCGTCGTCGTCGTCGTTGTCGGCTGCTACCGGCGGCAGACTGTTGTTGTTTTGGTTGTTGTTGTTGATGGTGATGAAAGGCGACCCTTTCCGCTTCTGCTGTAATGGCGCGATTGTTCGAATTGATGTGCTGTCGGCAGAAGATCAGTCAGGCAATCGCATTCATTGGCTGCGGGTCACGTTGCTCGAGCGGAACCCGCTGCCGGTAAGGTGTTGGCTGGTATATGAAAGCGTGGTATATAAAACAGCTTTACTGGATCATACATCACCGAAAACAACCCTATGAAAATGCCTGAAGAGGAAAAATGCCATATATATATATATATATATATACATATTGTGATGACTTATTTCTCAATTAGAATACGGTTGCACACTCGGCAGTGCTCGCCTCAATAAAATTGGTGGGAAAAGGATGTCACGTGAGGTTAAGATCCAACTGTTTGTGTCCTTGCTTGTTGGCGGCCCCAGCTCTTATGGACTCTGTGCGAGCAGTATATCCTCAAAGTCCCTTGCAACGTTAAAACGGTAATTTCCATAGGATTCCATTTTGTGACGCCGAGCCCCAAGAGCATACTCGCAGATTCGGAGTCCCATACACCACTCATAGAAAAAGTGATGGATCCGAATCTGCGAGGTTTTTGCGGATCGGGGAGCGCCGCTTTTAGAAACTCGACCTCGTATTCGGTTATTTTGTCCTGACGTGCTCTTGCCAGGCCCCTGTTCGGGCCGCAAACCTCGGCATCTAAAACCTAGACATAGGTAGGGGTTGTAATTACGAGACTCTTTATACCCGGTGCGCCTGGTCGACGGAATACTCGCTCACAAACCACCTCATGACCCCCCACGCGGTGAAGACGCGCCACGCGATCACAGACGTCGTCATGTCTCTTTATAGCTTGCCTGTGTATTGTGTTGCATATCTGAGCGACATGAGCCAACCTCTCAGGCGCATGACACCCGTGCCTACAACGCTTGTTGTAGCCCGGGCGTCCCCTGGCCAATCTGACACGCGTTGGTAGTGCGTTGATCCTGAGCTTTAGTAGGTTTAAATACTCCTTACCAGATAGGTAAGGCATACCCTTAATCCAGTAATGTACGAAGGGCGTTTCGTGTGTTTTTTTTTCAAAATGTGCCCATCGAACGTATTGTACAGTTGTTGAAACCAGTAATCGGTCTCTTGTGTAGCGGTCTCAATGGATGTTCCCAAGTGCTCGCAGAGTATTTGTTCTTTTGTTTATATTCAAGTTTTCAAGTTTCAAACATGGTTTATTCAACGGATATATATATATATATATATATATATATATATATATATACTGAGACCGCTACACAAGAGACCGATTACTGGTTTCAACAACTATACAACACGTTCGACGGGGCACATTTTATATATAAATATATACAACTGTCACCGGGCAAACAGCATAAGCAGACATGTTGAAATAGCTAGAATTAAAACAATTTTTAAGGAGGTTGTTTTTCATTCTAGATTCTCCGTCTCCAGCGGGCTTGAAACTCGCCGTGAGGTATATATTCAATGCTGAGATATCTAGGGTTTTCCCAACAGTCCTTGAGGCAGCATGGCCGCTGACTCTCAGCGGTATGGTTTATCATCTATTCTCAGTGAGCATCGCACAATGAAATGTTGAGATATCTAGGATTGTTTCATCAACAGTCCTTGTGGCTGCAGCATGGTCGCTGACTGCCAGCGGTATATGCTTGTTTATTATCTATTTTCAATGAACATCTCTCAAAGAAAATTCGATATACAACACCAACAGGAATCAAACCGGCGACACCCCGTAGACGACAACCATGACTAGCATAGGAAGCATCACTGACGGAACTATCGTGAGACTTACCGATTACAGCAACTTGCGATCTACAGGGGAAGCGCTAGGACTCTAATATGCGCATATATATATATATAAAGATTCATCCAGGTCCTCCAACTGTAATGTGCCCTGAGTATCATTTGTGTTACTTGTTTAGATCATTCGGTAAACATTGCGATGTAGGAGCATGTAAACAATCATACACGAGGTTTGCGTGCGTTGTTTCTATACTATGGCAGCCGTTGTGAATGCAGTCGCCAAAGAGCCTACCCACGCTTAACAACAGCAAAAAAACGTTACTGGTCTAGAAGGAACACCATGTGCGAGATCGCAAATTTAAAAATTAACCGCGCAGAAGCCTCAAGAAAAAATTATACCTAGAATTTCAGCAGCCACTAGCTACAATACCGTGGTTTGACATAATCACGAGTGACTCTGCTCAGACTAACTTTTCTACCTTTAGTTGGAAACTAAACAATTTGTATCAGGCACATCTCCCTATTCAGCCCAAACAAACGAAGCCAAATCACGCGAGAGTTACTAACCAATGGTTTGATCAGGAACTCAGGCAGATGACAGTAGCGAAGCTCAGACTAGCTAATGAGGTTAAAAGTATAATAGTAAATATAATAGGTTGAGGCTAAAAGAGCTTTCAAAAATGTATAAGAAGACCTGCGCTCGAAAACAGAGAGAATTCTATGCGGACAAATTAACCACCTCTACACTCCGAGAGAGATGGGGCCAATATAAGTGAATACAATTATAAAATCAATCAATTGAATCCGCATGACTTTGAAGTTCCCGCTAAAAAAATTACATTCAGTGAAGTGACCTCAGGCAATTATAATAAAATCAAGTAAATTTAAAGCAAACACGGGAGGCTGTCAAGCGCATATTCACGGCAAGTTAATTAGCCATACATAACCTACATATCAAATATTTTAGCAGCTATCTTCAACTAATGTGTTACACAAGGGGCACTTCCCGGCAGAATTGACAGTTGCAGTCATTACACCAATATTTAAGCGGCGAGATAGAAAACGAATGAACAACGTTAAAGACAACAAACAAAAAAATCAAGGGCAAAACACAAAAAATGCTATTGGAGTCCACAGCTTTTCCCATAAGATATACAATACTATGTCACGTCAACATAGCGTACTTCTATTCTGCTCATATTTATTCTTATATACATATTATACACGCATACTGAGCTCGCACAAAAAGAAACGCGGTTTTGTAAAGCTCCGAAGAATTTTGCGTTCTTTTGCCTGCTAGATGCCTCTGAGCATGCAAACTACTTTTATGCGCCGGAAAGCTAGACATCATCACTTGAGATTCTCTATTTGTATGCAACTCTAAGTCGGTGTTTACTGCTGATCTCTTTTTTGACCTTCCCGCTGACCTTCCCGATTAATTCGATCGAATCTATTGTACAAATAATAATAATACTTTTTATTTATATAATTTCACTATGTTAGCACTTTGGAGTGGACAATTGTCTCCGCGCGAACGTGTGATCACGGGTTCTCTAACCCAGGGTTAGCCCAGTTTAACAATGTGCCCCGAACAGACGCTGAGTTTCCTCGTTGAATGTCGAGCGACAGCCTCTGACGCAAGAATTCGGATGCCCTCAAGTCTCCTGTCAAGAGCTTTTACCGACTTGCTGAATCAGCTTGAGCGTAAGGGGGCCTGCAGCTCCCATGGTCTCGAACGCCAACGGACAGAATTCGAGCGGATAATCGACGCTTGAGTATTTTCTGCATTTATTAGCCTCAGCAAACCTGGAGGCATGACCTGCTCAGTCCGCACCCCGGGGGCTCTAGAACGCACGGGAAGCCGGCGGACCTAAGTGCGCGGCTAAAAGTGCCCTTTAAGGCGGAGTGACGCGCTCGTCGGCCTGCACTCAACGCGCATGACAGGCCATAATGGACCAAGGCGTCCACGAAATCACCACAACGACATCGGTGGGGCACGACTAGGTCAACACCAAGCCGCAGCCCTGCGCTTATACGCGTCGTCTCGTCGTCTAACAGAGTTCCAGTTCGCGGGCAGGGTAGGACCTGTAACTAAGCCAATAAATGTTTATTCCAAGAAGTACGTGCGGTACTGCGGCGTACGCCAAGAACAAGAGCGGTACAATGTAACAGACAAATAGACAATCTGTCTGTCGGTCTATCCACTCTATATTCTTCTCTATCTCTCTCTATATATATACAGGGTATTCCTATTTGTGTGTCCAAAACGCTAGATTATGGTCCAACTCGGTGAGAAAATCATGTTTGCCAATGGAAAGGGGGAGCGGAAATGCTCCGTATAAGAGTGAGATATTTTTTTGATTGTTATCTTAGGGGGGGCTGTTCCGACATACGTTTGCAAAATGCACGATTATGAGAGAACGCATTCAATTGAAAAACCGAGCACACCGGCGCATTCGGGAAAAAATTCTACATTTTTTAAAAACTATACCTGACCAAAGCGAGCGCAATGACTATTGTGATATTAAGAAGATATTGCAAAATTATAATTTCACTTTTGCATGTTTAAAATTTAAGAAAGCCTAGAAAAGGCATGTGCGATATTAAGTGTCTGTACACTGAGACCTCTCATAACAACATAGCTGCCTTTCTTTTTTTTTGTTTAAGCTGTTTCATGAGGCTTGTGTACGGTTTTTTTCATGTCATGGATGATTTTTCATCCACTCCGGCATTTACCTTGTCTAAATTGGGAATCATTAAAACCAATTTAAAAGTGGCCGGTCTGGCTCTCGAACCCAGGCCTCCCGAATGCAAAGGCTTTGCCACTAAGCCATCTTGCTTGGTTTTAGTCTATACTGAAGCATTTCATGACGACGAGAACAACAACGGTAGCAACAAGCATAATGACATCATTAGTGTGCATGCTAATCAACCTGTATAGTATGTATGTACACTATACTATAGGAACAACAACAACAACAGATAATGCCGTGAGCGGTCTCCATCTGTGGAGCTGCTTTATTGGACAATATTGCAGTATTGACAATGGCGCCACGGCGCTTTTCACTTCAGATTTACGTGAGCTTGGTATTGGGAGCGACCTATTGACATCGTCTCCCTCAACGTCTCATTAGCGATAACATCTATTTCTATATATATATTAGTCTACCTAAGTATCGATCTCTGTAAGTTTGTTTTTGTATACGTTCTCTTGTACTCTTGCTTTAGGGTCTACTTACTAAATGCATCAGTGCCTATCAGTGCTTGTCTGCCGGGTGTGGGCAGCAGAGAAAAATTTGTGCTGCTCACATCGTGCAGAGCAAGTGCTGCCGGTTTTTTTGTCGGTCTCTGTGCTGCGAGTTTTCTTGGAACCTGTGAATGTGTGACGTGTGAGATTATTTAGACATGCTAACTATATATATATATATATTTATATATATATATATATATATATATATATATATATATATATATATATATATATATATTATATATATATGTATGTATATTTATATATATATATATATATATATATATATATATATATATATGTATAACTATTATATATATATATATATATATGTATATATATATATATATACAGTGAGGGCGGATCACTGTTATAACGAAGGCACATGCGTAAAGCGATGATACTTGTTACAAGAACATCGCATGCCCTCATCAGATACGTATTTGTGTATCATATGTTCTTCCCTTCCTAGTAGAATGTACTTCGTTGCTGTTGTTCCTTTGGACGCACTATAGTATCAATTATTGAACGAGATTCACATAACATGATTGCACCAGTTTCTGTCCCAGAGTAAGTATGGTTACGTGGTTTGTTTTCACCGAATCTGGCCACTTAAAGTATCAAACTTAGCGCTGCTCGAAATAGCAATCCTAGTATCGACCTAATGTACGAATTGACACCAATATTGAAATTGTTGTACGTATGCACACTCGTTCACGGTGTGGTGCCTCATTGCGCTTGACCTTGGCTCACTGCCAGAGTAAATCTAGCGTACAACAACCCAATGCATATATATATGTATATAAATTTGCAAAAATTTGATACACGAATGAAAGCACGATGATTACAGTGGCAATTATGAACACTAATGGATCGCGTACCATAAATGGAATCTATTTGGTGCATAATGAAGCATACTGCACGTGATCAAGCAGAGAGTGTAGAAGCTAGAAGTACAGCAAAAAAAACAACGTGAAACGCGGTAAACAAACACATTTTAGTTTACACTGTCCTGCTCCTTGATGACGTCGCAGATCCCTATGACAAGAATGCAGATCTATGTGTGTGTGCGTGTCTATTGGCGGAGACGGCATCAGGCACTGCGGAATTCACATACCACGTGCGTTTAGCGACGCGGACGTCTCCACGCGTAGAGAAGGCGAAAGCAATCGAAAGATCTGACCAGAGTGTACCATCGAATGCAAGAAGCAGCAACAGCAGCAACAACAATAAAGCAACTACAACAACAACAACAATACGGCGTAAAAATGCTTTGTATATTGTCTTTTTGTGTTGCGGTTTAAATGCGTCGTAGTACGTCTGCTTCGTCTTTTGGCGTCGCACAGTCTACAACAACAAGAATGATCTCCCGTGAAAAACATAGCGGACGTTTGCGCGAAGGAGTTTCGTAACGCCGGACTCAGCCAATCATGAACTGGACTGAAGACCTCTCTGCCAGCAGACATTTCACGACGTGTAATGCGCCTACGCGCCCAATTGACGTTCTCAATCTTCCTGTCGCACTGCGGTGAAAGAAGCAAAGTACTGCAGATTGTCTGCAATTGGTTATCGTTCACGACAGTTCATGCCATCAGTCGGATCAACACCGTGTTCTCCGTCTTTTTTTTTACCACTTCGAGGGCATTCATAACGAATGCCGTACTCTGCTATCCAGTGAGGGATGGTTAAGCTGCAAGTTTGAGTGGCATGTGTGTTTATGTGTAAGTTTTCGATGTTTCAAACCTAACTTTAAAAAAAATGCAATGAAAGCAAAATTATAGACTATATATATATATATATATATATATATATATATAAGCGCGTGTATTGAGTCGACAAAATGGGGTAAATACATTTACACAGGGGTGATTCCCACCCAAACATGGACAAACTGTTGACACGGAACGTTCGAAAATGAACGGATATTCAACCGTGGGCGTGGTACAACACTGAACACCTGGCAGTACTTTCCCTTTCAATACACTCTTGTCGTTGTCCAGAAATAAAAATAGACAAATAAACAAAACTTCGGTAGATATGCAGAAAAAGCCAGTCAGGCCAGCCCATGAGGTAATCCGGACGCAAAATGTCGCTCGTTGCCTCGTCGCCTAACAGCTGAGACAGTTTGCCGCCGACATTTTCCGGCCTCCTTCAGGCCGCCAGCTAGCCAAAAAAAAAACACGATCACCCTCCTATCTGTCACTACGTAGCGGCTGCTACGGCCGAGCAGCCCGGGGCCAGTCCGGCCATGGTCATGGTCCGTGGCTTACCTAGGCAGGATCTGTGTGTTGATTGATATACAGTGTGCATGCTGCATTCGATCCGAGGTGACGACAAACAGGTGATTTCTCTTCTATTTCTCGAACGATTTGTTGACGACATGTTGGCCGGTCGACGTGATGATGACTACAGAGCATGCGTGCTGTAGATCAGATTGATTGGATCGGTCGCGTCAGGCCAAAACCCACGGCTCCACTAATAATGGACTTTACAGATGCAGAACAGATGCGGAAACAGTGGAGGCGGAAGCGTAGGCGGCGACGCACGATACGTGTAATATTCGCGCAGCATGGTTCCGTGCGATAGTGCTAGCAGCTGTCAGTACGCCACCCGTCAGTCAACGATCACCACCACCACCACCACCACCAATATCATCATATCGCTATCCGCCACGGAACGGTAGCACGGCCCTCGTCTAGTTGAGTTTGCTGTGGCTGAGCCCATAGCCGAAGTAGCCAGTGAGACCTGTCGCAGAACAAGCGAAGAAAAAATGTGCACGTAATTAGCGTTTGATGCGCATGCAAGACAGTATCAATGCTATTGACAATTCTAAACGTCCGTACACACGTATCTCTCCTACACTAACTGCAATTACTTGTTTTTTTATAATTAAAGTTTGAAAGGGCTGCGTGAGATCAAACGCTTTATCCTACTAATAATGACGACAAATATAAATACAATTAATATATATATATATATATATATATATATATATATATATATATATATATGCATTTTTGAGAGTTTTTTTAGGGGGAAGGATGATGTAAAAATGTATACAAAAGGAAGTACCAAGTAAGCTAAGATTTAGTATTAGGATTAAGTTAGTTAGTTGTACGTGTCAATCATATATGTGTATATATATATATATATATATACTAATTGTAATGACTTCTGCGTAATTTGATTTACAATGACTGCGTGTTTAAATACATATATGCACACATATTCGTATACGGATGTGCATGTATCTATGTATATATATATATATATATATATATATATATATATATATATATATATATATATATGCAAAGTGGAAATGTGTTATATAGGTAAAGCGGTGCCTCTTACCGATGGCTAGCCAGATTACAAGACGTCCCCAGGTAAGAATTTGGAGGGTCGTCATGAGGATAGCGTTCACAACGATTGAAGCCACAGGAAGCAGAGGCACAAGCGGCATCTGGAATACAAGCAGCCACCCAAGTCGTGATTTCAACCTCAATTTACACGCAACCTCAATAGCTACATTACACATAGCTACATGTCTCTAGTTCCCCAAGAATTTGATTTATCACCAGCTATGACTAACCAGGCCTGGAAGGAGTCTCTCCGCCCATGTCGTAATCTCACTACTCGCTACAGTGTTCACGGATTTCATCATCTATTATTATGGTCTGCTGGGTTTCATGAAGCCAAACAGGACTGCAAATGCCGTCGTTGTGGCATTTTCACTACTGTATCACCTACCCGACTGTCCTGAATCCACATCGCTCTCTCAGCTCCAGCGGCAATACCCATAAACCATTTTTACCACGTTTGTCATACATATGTCATACAAAAATAATATGTTCATATTTACATACCCAAACAGGGCGTATTTTAAATAGATAAAATAGCTATACGCTAATGCAAACGTACATACATTACAAGGAGCCTTTTTCGTTATAGTAATAGAACATAGTACTCGTTAGCAACTGCAGCGATCGTAACCAATCATCAATCGCATACACTCGAACACCTTATGTATCTACATTCATCTTGTAGTCATCATTAAAGCCCCCCTTGCTGCACAGCCCGTGATGAAATCTTTCACTCCGCTCGCACGTCATTTAGTGTTTCTCGTTGCCACTATTCCATATATGACTCTTTAACACCTTCAATGGTCAGTTACGGCGCTACCCAGGCTGGTTATGCTGTTTCGCATGCGGAAAGAAATAAGTGTCGGAAGTATGCACATATTGGAGACTCTATGGACTTTCGACCTTTTGCCTTTGAGACCTTAGGGGGCCCAGGTAAAATTACTGAGGGAGTTATTACTAAGATATGCAAGTGTCTCAGATTGGCTACGGGGGACCCACGCGCTGGTGATTTTTTTCGGCAAAGGCTATCATTGGATATACAACGTGGAAACGCCACGGCGGTGCTTGGCACCTTGTCCAGGTGGTCTACACCAGGCCTGGACCTAGGGCTGATGGAGTTTGTCGTTACGTTCGCTAGGGGACAATTGTTAACCCGTTACGAGTTAAATAAAATGTGGACAGTGCGGGTGATTCCATATATTCGTCTATCTATCTACTATTCCATATATCTATCTCATCTATTTTTATATACGTACCATACGTGGCAATCGGCAATATTAATAGTCCGGGAAGCGAAATAAGAATGATAATAACGACTCCCGTCTGTCCTCATAGCATATCTGGACTTTTAATCGCCGCAGTTCCTATGGTGGCTTTCTTAACTTTATCTTGGACATGGGTTCAGAAAGTATTGCTAGTCAAAAATACAATAATCCCCACAAATGCAAAATTTGTTCGCCAACGTTACGTTATCTTATTCTGATGATCTACACCACATCATCATTAGCCAGGTTAAAATACCACCCCTTCGAAATATGAACGCCAGTTAACTTCTAAGCCCTTTGAATTAATAAATGCAACCAGTCGTTACCTATCTTGCTTCATCCAAAAACAAAAACTGTTGCTAGAGAGTATGAAAAGTGAACAGGTCCGCGGCAGTAACTCCACAGACGTGATTTCTCAATGCGGCAGTGGTATTGCTCACTCTCAAGCGATAGATTTATTGTCATTTAAGAAAAAACAACTCGTATAATTAAAGGTGGGGTGTAGAGAGCTGAAACTACAAGATAGAGTACGGTTTTTCTCCGTCAAAAGATCACTTGCCGCAACAAAATGATCAGGGTTTTGAAAAGGAACCCTCCATTGACAGTGGGCAACTTTAGGCATGGCGGGCCTTAAGTACAAATATTTGAAACGTACACAAGGCAGTAGGAGATGACGATGAGATAACGTCGTTTGCGGCGCACGGTGTCCACTACACTCTGTTTGAAATCACTAGCTTTGAGGACCCTCACGATGGATATAAGCTATGTTACCTTAGTAGTATAGCTGGCAAAAAAGGCATCTGCATAAGAGGGAAAGAAGATCCCTTTCACGCACCGTTTAGTTATATCAGGGCTTGTTCCTTAGATGCGAAGCACATTCATTCTGGTACCTGAACGACGCAACACTTGGTGAGCCGATCTAGATATGGCGTTGAACATACGCCAAATTCATTTAAACAGCAAAAAGGTCTATCTCTAAACGAAAGAAGATGTGAAATTATCGCCGTCGACAAATCTCAAGAGGACAAAACAACCGCAGTACATGCAGGCAGCTGAACAAGGAGGATCACCTGGATCCTAATAAATGTCCTCTTTGACTGTTTAAAGTGACGCAAAGGGAGTTCTTAGTTGAATGAAAGCTGGGACGATGACTGTTTTTTAGTGGGCTGGAGCCCCACACTACCGTCGCGCAGTTGCAGATATGTTCCCCGCAGTCCGGTGTCCGTATGTGCATTTTCCAGTAACTCCTCCCTTAAAATATATCTATAGTTTCATCTATAATTCTAATATAATAATAACAAAACGCGTTATATATATTTAAAAAATATATATATATATATATGTGTGTGTTGATAAAAACGTGTTACTGACCTTATATCGTTGCGGTTCCTGGCACTGTTCATGCGCCAAGATGATGAGAAAAGCAGCAACGGCGGTCAGACTGACCACTACCACCAGTACGATCGAGAGTGGCTCACCCAGCCGATCCCAATTGTACTTAGCATAGAAGCCAATCACGAATGTACTGAATGCAATTGTTGCCACGCAGAACGCTATGACCGTCTGCTGCCGACAATTTCTGTAAAAGAGAAAGACGCTGTATTTGTTGATATATTGGTGTACGTGGCAGTGCTAATAATAATAATAATAATTTTGTGCAAGCCAGATAAGCTGCGTACGCTGGTTGATGAAACAGGGGAAAGCTCAGTTTGATTACACACATAATCAAACATGTGCAGTGTTCATTTAATACAGGCGTGCACTTTTGCTTGCAGGATCGTTCGCTTACGTCGCACGGGGTCTTGCTATTGCTCCTGTTAATATTGATATCACTTCTCTTGCCTGAGCTACTCTGGTTGGGCGCAGCCAGCCACGGTCTTTTGTGTCTGAGCGATGCAGTTCCATTTAAGTTGTTCCAAAAATGTTCATATCTGTGCGTATGTGAAACCTTTATGTATCACAAAGTATATGTCCGTCATTATGTCACCTCTCAATAGCGACTATGACGACATCGTCTTCTCTACTAATGCTTCTTATGGATGCGATCCTGGCCCTTTCACTACAACCTTTGTGACACACGGTCGTGTTCACCAGCGTTGTGCGAGCTGTATGCAGATGATGAGGATACTCGTAAGTGCACAAATTCAAATGGCAAACGCCAAATTCTAGCTGATGCTATATCTTGCAATATGTCAGTGCGGTACATCTAGTTGGACGGTAAGGAATGTTGTGCAACAATACAAAGATAAACATCAGCGAAAAATAATAAATTACACAATATAAATAATAATGAACATGAAGGCAGGGTGCGGATTGCAATCTAGCACACCTCGCCCTCCTTATCTCAACTGCTGTTGAGTTGAGTATAATCAAAAAACTCCTCGCTGGGTCTCGGAGTATATGAGCTCAAATGAGTCCTGCTGAACGACACGCATGCCTCAAGTTAGTTCTATAAGGAAACGTGCAGTAGACTACTAGTAAATAGACTTAACACTGATTGGTGCAAAGAGAGTGTGGACACTCATACACCTCGTTGCCGTACCTCGGAAAGACCACTTGAAGCCACCCGGCCTGAGGTTTCAGTTGTTGAGCCGCAGGATCGAACGTGTCCAGATGGGCGCCGTTAAGACTCACAGCCGCGGACACTCCATTACCGCCTCCACCGATTGTCTTTAACTCATGCCCAGTCTGCAATTAAGAAGCGAAGAATAAACATGTTTGCTATTATATATATATATATATATATATATATATATATATATATATATATATATATATATCCGTGTATCACGAACATTTGGCTTCGTGACAATTTCCATGATTATGGTCTTGGCAATCATTGTGAAGCGCCTTGCGAGCGTCGACTATAACGCATTCAGCGCATTACGGGATCAGCGCAACCACAGAAAGTCGACGAGTCCCTGTCTCCTCAGGAAGGAAATCTAGGGTCGACCTAACCGCTTTACCGACGTATGAGGCCCAAAACGGTTCCGATGTAGTAAACTTGCCGCGCAAGATACGAAAAGAGAACCGCGACGTGTTACATCAGCTCACGCAAATCGTCCTCCACGTCTATGTTTCGCCCTTAATGGCACCGAATGCGCAACCACTATACCATCCGAATACACACGAGCAACCTATTTTTATACCCACTTTGGACGAAAGACACACGATCGCCCAGCAACGTAGTAAAGAGATGCAGGTCAATAGAGAACTTTAAGAGTACCTATATTTTGAGCAACTCGATGCCACATTTAACAAGCAAACTGCTTTAGGCAAAGAAGCTGTCTATAACAGTCAAGAGGAGCCCACCGACTCCTGCTTTATGAACGGACTTCGCCAGTACATAGCGAGGATCTTACTAAAGGCTTTGATGCAGTCAATAAAAACCTAGGCTTTTCTACGGTCCGTCCAGCTTTTGACCTGGACCTGGCCTGGTTCAGAGCTTCTTCCCTTAGAAAGTACCCGTCGTACCTGGCAGATCTTCTCAACTCCGACGCTCAGTTGCCTATTTAGAAGACCCGATAATAAACAAAGTGCTTCTGTTTGATCTGCAAGCGACCGAAGCTCCTTGCGTTTTCTATAGTCCAGTTTGCACTCAGGGCAGAGCCTAATATTTCTAGGTATTCTCCTCCAGCTGTGGATCTTCTCTACCCTTAGCTTTGTGGAGGCACTCGAGTATGCCACCAAGGGCAAGGTACCCAGCTGTGGTAAACCAGGACCGCGATCTTCCTTGCTTCAACTACATCGTCCCTTAAGCGCGTGTCATTAATCTGTTGACTTATTGCCATGGTGGAAGCTAAGCCGACTTCCTTTTGCAAAGGAAAGTGCTTTTTGCAGCATCCTTAAGAATTTTGAAGTTCTTCGGACAAAAATCGAAAAACGCCTACAAGGTTACTGAACAACAGACCTATGCTTTAAAACAAAAAATCAGAGACAATGTCGAAAAGGAACTGCCTTCATTTTTCCGTTTTACCGCGCCAGATATGTTAACGGTAATTATGACCATTTGATACATAAGAAATAAATAGTCCACTGTCTAAACAATTTGCCACAAATCACAATAATTAATTGCATTATTAGCACTTGTATCCATAATTCTTTATTATAAAAGAATCGATACTTTATAGTAGCATAATTAAAATCGTTAACTAGAAACGAATGTTCTATAAAAATACCATGTATTATAAAAATATGTATTATATAATATGCACAAGGGGCAAGGTACCCACTGTGGTAAACCAGGACCGCGATCTTCCTGCTATATATTATATATATATATATATATAGATATGTATATATATATGTATATATGTATATATGTTATATGTATATATGTATATATGTATATATGTATATATGTATTATATATATATATATATATATATATAATATATATATATATATGTTATATGTATATAGTATATATATAAATTTATTTTTATTATTAAGTTATCGTTTAAAAATTACTATCTATTGTCCATCTCTGGGCCAGACTATGAATTCGCTTGGCAAATATTTCTGGTTCCTGCATCTTAAGGAATGTCTTAACGTATGTTTTACTGTTTCCGGTAAAGTGGATTTCTTTTCCTGTTGATGGTTCTGCAGACACCTTAATAGGCGGCAGTCCGACGGTGCGACGTCCAGTGAGTACGGTTGATAAGGCAGTCGAAGCTTGCTACCTTGCAAAGGCTAGGTAAACATGCGGTCTCGTGTTGTTTTGGTAGTGGATAACGCTCTCTTCTGTTCGTCGTGCTATTTCTCTGTTTTGTAGGGCCGAAAAAACTCAATCAAGCTAATCAGAGTTGCGCGAATGCGTTAGTCTCTTTAGCATCCTCTGGGGAGGTTGCCCTGGGGATCTTCTGGATCAGTAGTCACTCAGGGATTTTGTTCCACAGTTTCGCGTAAGTGGTTTTCTTGGAGTGTAATCGGCCTTTCAGAACGGGGTTCATCCAGAAGACTTAAGTTGCCGGAACGGAACATGACGAGTCAACTATAGCGCGAATTAAAGTCCTGTTTTCGTCGAAGGATCTAAATATTTCAAACAATGTCCAGCAAGCAGTAAGGTCTTTTCTGAACTTCGAACTTTTTTGCCACACACTTTTCAGAGGCGTGGCGAGCTTTTCAAAACACATTTAAAAACTACCGTTACTTTCTGACCAACCTAACCTTCCAGATCAGGGCTAGAGAGGCGCTAGAGAGCGCCACATGTTTGTCCGTGTGAGCGCCGTTGGAACAGTTTTTGCGCCACTTTGCTTCCTCAGACAAATCATTTCCTGATTGTTTTTCTCTTCCTTCTGTATACCAACATCTGCACGAGTTCAGCGATGCCCAGCAGTGGCCTGGCTATATATAGATCGAGATCGCGCCTATGCCTGCACCGGTTTCAGTGACACGTCTTGCTTCACCACACAGCTTTACGGCGTAAATTTTGCTAGCCTTCACGCCCATTAGCACTTGCAAAATCGATACTGCAGCAACTGGTCCGCAGCTTTAGATCACTTTAGACCACGACGAGTTGTACTTTCTGATGTCGCACCACGAATCGGTGCGAATTGAACGGGCTGTTATAAATCGAGCACATAGTATTCTAAGTAGCCTTGAAGTTAGGTAAATGCAGCTTGTTTTTAAAGTTTCAGGTTACACAAGGTAGAGTGAATCTGGTATGGTTCCAATAAATATTACACGGAGATAGTCGTACTAAGATAAATTGTTCTGTTTTCAGACTATTGTCTGTAAGGAGTAAGCAAAGTATAAATACGGCTTAGACGTCGTGTCATGTCTCATCGACTTCTTCTATCATAAACGATCTGCGTTTTTCTAATGGTTAAACCTACAAAAGACATTGACGCTGATGTATCGTCGACGATATTAACGAATACACGGGCAGAAAAGGCACATTGAGTCTGGATTATTTAGGTTAATTTGCTCAAGCTGTCTACCACGTACTAGCCGACAAAAGTAGTAATTTCTTGTCATCTTAGCGATAAGCGTTGCTTAAACTGACTGTCAGTGTTTGCAAATTGGCCAAGAATTGTGAAACATTCACTTTCTCTCTGCCAATTGCGCCATCGTATAATTTGACGTAATAAGTCAGGTTTAGGAAAGCGTCTTGAAACCTGTATAGAGCGAATGTATTGAAACCTGTATAGAGCGAATGTCTTGAAACCTGTATAGAGCGAATGCCTTGAAACCTGTGCATAAGCTTAACTCCCCCTGTAAAAGACCTGTGTAGAAGAAGCTTTCGTACCCATTGACCTAACTAAGATGGAGACTGCAAATGTCTCCCCCCACTTGAAGTTATGATAGTTGTTCTTGTTGTGAAGTGATTGTCCTTAGGGGACGTTGCTCTTCATACGTACATATATCTTATCATATGGTCGCTTGAAATACTACTGCGCCGCTGAAAAGGGTACAACTACCTTCAGTATTTGGTTTGGTCGGTAGCGGAAGATCACAACGCCGCCCGACACGATGAGGTACGCTGAGAGGGTTCCAATGGACATCATTTCGACCAGCGTTTCAATATCCAGAACCACAGCAAGAACTCCAGCCAGCAGCGAGAAGACGTACATCGAAACGAGAGGGATCTGACTTTTGGCGGCAACCTTACTGAAAACGCTGCAGATATGCAAGTGGGTACATAGATAGATATAAATCAATGAAACAATAATTCCTGTTGTCGACGTGTATGCGTGTCGATCCTTTGTTGACCTAAGTTCATCTTACGATGAATACGAAACTAAAAGTTTGAAACCTATATGGAACCTATACATATATACCATTGAATGCTTAACTAACAATATATATATATATATATAAATTATGATGGTTGGATCGGAAGTGCGTTGCAAACCCGTCGTAGGATGCTTCATAAACCCGGCATGAAAGTTCGGAGTAAAACATCACGTAAAGCCAAACAAAATACCAACGATTTACATAGACAAATTAAACAAGTAGGTAAGTTACGGATAATCAAAATGTAAAGAGATATCGTTTGGGTTCTATTAGGTCACACATTATTGGCTAGTGTATTTAATGCCAAATACATCTACGTCGGATTTACCAATGGTCTCATATGTATAAGCATGCTTTTACGCAAATTTGTTTTTCTGAATTCTGAAGAAGCCTTTAATGCTTTGCATGGCGAAGAAGCACCCCTGAACAGGCATATATTTGCGAATTGACTTGATCTAGCAATAGACGTTCAGCGCCATCGAAGCTGGCTTACGAAAAACTGACAGATTACGAAAAGCTTAGCTTAAAATGCTTTGTTGTCAATTCTGATACGCCTCTTTCTGTCGTGGGAAAATAAATTCTTGGATTCTAATAATACACATAAACAAGTATTAAAGCAAACTTTGTTTATACAGACAATACGCATTTATGTACCTTCTTGATGCCTGTCAAAGCATGCATAGCTCTTAATAATACATATATATATATATATATATATATATGCCTGACCATGGTTATGACTTTCGTTAAAACGAACACTTATTTGCCCGAAGTTGTATATATATATATATACAACTTCGAGCAAATATGTGTTCGTTTTAACGAACGTCATAAACATGGTCTGACTTGAATTTTTAGAGATCAGATTTTATATAGCGCCACCTGATTTGCGTAAAGTGTACAACTGACTTTAAGAATGTAAGGTATTTGGCTAAATCGTAGTTGAACGAGTGCGTTGCCTACCTGTGAATAAGTCCATCGTCCGCCATGGCGTAAGCAATGCGTGTGAGCGCATAAAGCGTTCCAATAAGTACTGTGGACATACCAGCTAAAGCTCCTGCCGTTACAAGCAGTTCCGCCCATCTGGCGCCTGTAAATAGACAAAATGCACGTATTTAAATATGTAAATATTATACTCTTTTTTATTGAACTTAATCAATAATTCAATTCTTTTCGTTCATCCATTTATTTCCAAATTCTTATAAATATACAATGGTGTTTATTGCAAACTCTGCAAATCTGAGATTCGGATTTTACGGCTCTTTTCAGTTTTTGTTCTGATCCAGCTCGTCATCGAAGTCAGCGGAAGATTTTGCTTAATGCTAACAGTGACTAAACGTGTAAGTAAATGGCTATGGAATATATTAGCTAATAAATAGAGCAATGAGTAAATCCTAACGAACAGTCTGTCTAGTATCTGTACACACTTGCACACATGATGTCATCATACCATAGTAATGTCAAAAATATCAGTAACATATCCGCCGTTCAAATAAACCGAATAAAACGAACTGTTTGCCAAACAAACCTTTAGCAGCGAGGGCAGCCGGCAAGCCAGAGTGCGGTGAAATTTCTGAGTAGTTCACCATCAGAGTTAGGACAGCAGAAACTGCCACGTACAGAATCGTAACAATGGCCATTGAGCAGAGAGTGGCAACAGGAAGAGACCTAAGTGATTAAGACCGAAAAAAAACAAAAGAAACACATATTTATACATCAAAACACATGAACATGTTTGCAGCAGCATCAACCAAGGATATTTAGTGCTCTTCTATAGGACATTGAGTGTATCGACGAATCTCGGAAGAGTGGACAAAGATCTATTGTCTCGAAAATTGGTCCGGGGTTGCACGGGCGGAAGGATCAATCCAATCATAAGCACATTAAATTAGCCTAAAATGTTAAGGACGGCATAGTCCTAGTGACGCACTGAGCCCAAACCATCGTATAGAATATCAAATGATATATGATTGTGTTAAGGACTTTCGTCCAGATGCTAACCTCTTGTAACATACCTCCTACGAAAAATTCTACAGGCCGAGAAACGCGGCTATCAGATATAGCATCTATGACGGACGGGCTAATGCGCGCCATCCGTTTAATTTGAGATTTGTCGCCGATTCGGCTGTTAGAGAGCAATATGCAAATATAAGCAAAACTATACAAATGCCATGTATATTTGAAATAAACCATAATACATTCTCTGGGATCGCCAGTGTTTACTAGAGCTGACACAGTCCGCCCAGCACTCGCTGGCTTGAGATCACAGAGTCAGGCTGGTAACAGCTCCGAGTGAACTTCGCTAGTGCGACGGCCACTCACGCACGTCCTCCGTCACTTGCTACTAGAACCCGAGAGCATAGATTCGCCTCACAAATACTGTGTATTCTTTAGTGGTAGCCTAGTTAGTTATCGGTAAATAAGATTATTATATTTCAGTTTTCGTGTACAGACAAAACAGTTGTGTTTGATCCGAACTATCATCACTAGCCTCTGCTTACCTCTGTGGGTCTTTGGCCTCCTCCCCTGCAGCAGCAATTGCATCAAAACCGACATAAGCGAAGAAGCATGTTGCCGACGCAGACAACACCCCTCCCATTCCAAATGGCGTAAATCCGCCTGAAAAGCAAGTTTGAACGTTT